>JBBPBX010062533.1:0-20803 GCA_038048925.1 Garcialebias charrua
ATATATATATATGTATGTATGTATATATATTTTTTTTTATTAATACACTTAATTGAACAGGATGACACTAAACTATTGCTGAAAAATAAGTAAAAACATTGTTTATGTACTTACTACAAAATATTACCAACAAGCAATATGTTGAAGATAAACCGTCACTGTTAACCTTACTTTGCATATTTTTGTTTTTGTCGTCTGTATTTTTCACAGATTGTAGCAAAAAAGTTAAGATATGATGAACTGTCTTTTTTATGTGATGGATGTGTTCCTGGAAAAGCCAGCCACTAGGGAGCAAAGCCAGCCACTAGCACAAGCCAGTGTATCTCTTGTGCCGGTCCCAAGCCCGGGTAAATGGTGAGGGTTGTGTCAGGAATGGCATCCGACGTAAAACACTTGCCAAAACCATAATGCGAGTTCATCAAAGTGAAACCATACCGGATCGGTCGAGGCCCGGGTTAACAACGTCCGCCACCGGTGCTGTTGACAAACAGGGTGCCGGCGGAAATTGTACTACTGTTAGTCGAAGACCCCGAGGAGGGAAACGTGTCAGGAGACAGAGGGAGAGGAGGAAAGTGAAGAATGTAGGACTGAGGGTTGCAACTCTAAATGTGGGGACAATGACAGGCAAAGGTAGAGAGCTGGCTGACATGATGCAGAGAAGAAAGGTAGATGTTTTATGTGTCCAAGAGACCAAGTGGAAGGGCAGCAAGGCTCGCAGTATTGGAGCAGGGTTCAAACTGTTTTACCATGGTGTGGATAGAAAGAGAAATGGAGTAGGGGTGGTCCTGAAGGAGGAGTTGGCAAAGAATGTAGTAGAGGTGAAGAGAGTGTCAGATAGGGTGATGTGTCTAAAGGTAGAAGTAGAAGGTCTGATGCTAAACATAGTAAGTGGTTATGCTCCACAGGTTGGATGTGATGGGGAGGAGAAAGATACATTTTGGAAAGATTTGGATGAAGTGATAGAGAGTATTCCCAGGGAGGAAAGAGTGGTGATTGGAGCAGACCTGAATGGACATGTTGGTGAGGGAAACAGAGGGGATGAGGAAGTGATGGGTAGGTTTGGTGTCAAGGAAAGAAACCAGGAAGGACAGATGGTGGTGGATTTTGCCAAGAGAATGGAAATGGCTATAGTCAATACCTATTTCCAAAAGAGGGAGGAACATAGAGTGACCTATAAGAGTGGAGGAAGGAGTACACAGGTCGACTACATTCTGTGTAGAAGAGGAAACCTGAGGGAGATTGGAGACTGTAAGGTTGTAGCAGGGGAGAGCGTGGCCAGACAGCATCGGATGGTTGTGTGTAGAATGACTGTTGTTGCGAAGAAGAGAAAACGAGTAAAACCAGAGAAGAAGACCAAATGGTGGAAGCTAAAGAAGGAAGAATGTTGTGAGAAATTCAGAGACGAGCTGTTAAAGGCTCTGGGTGGTAAGAAAGAGCTTCCAAGTGACTGGGCTACTACAGCAACAGTAATTAGAGAGACAGGTAGGAAGGTACTTGGTGTGTCATCTGGACAGAGAATAGATGATAAGGAAACCTGGTGGTGGAATAGTGAAGTGCAGGACGCCATCCAAAGAAAGAGATTAGCCAAGAAGAAATATGACAGTGAGAGGACTGAAGAGAGGAGACAGGAATATAAGGAGATGGGACATAGAGCAAAGAGGGAAGTAGCTAAGGCAAAGCAGAGGGCGTACAATGAGTTATATGGGAGACTGGACACTAAAGAGGGCGAGAAGGACTTGTACCGATTGGCAAGACAGAGGGATCAGGCTGGAAAGGATGTGCAACAGGTTAGGCTTATTAAAGATGGGAATGGGAATGTTCTAACAAGTGAGGAGAGTGTGATGGGAAGATGGAAGGATTACTTTGAGGAGCTAATGAATGAAGAGAATGAAAGAGAAAGAAGAGTGGAGGTACATAGAAACTGTGGACCAGGAAGTGGGAAAGATTAGTGAGGGTGAAGTCCGGAAAGCTCTGAAAAGAATGAAGAAGGGGAAGGCAGTAGGACCTGATGACATACCAGTGGAGGTTTGGAAATGTCTTGGAGAGATGGCAGTGAGGTTTTTGACTCAAATATTTAATGGAATATTTGAGGGTGAGAAAATGCCTGAAGAATGGAGAAGAAGTGTGCTGGTTCCCATTTTTAAGAACAAGGGTGATGTACAGAGTTGTAGCAACTACAGGGGAATTAAGTTGATGAGCCACACAATGAAGATCTGGGAGAGAGTTGTGGAAGCAAGACTTAGACAAGATGTGACTATCTGTGAGCAGCAGTATGGTTTCATGCCAAGAAAGAGCACCACAGATGCCATCTTTGCTTTGAGGATGTTGATAGAGAAGTACAGAGAGGGTCAGAAAGAACTCCATTGTGTGTTTGTGGATTTAGAAAAAGCATATGACAGGGTGCCAAGAGAGGAGGTGTGGTATTGCATGAGGAAATCTGGAGTGGCAGAAAAGTATGTTAGACTGGTACAGGACATGTATGAGGACAGCAGGACAGTGGTGAGATGTGCTGTAGGAGTGACAGATAGCTTCAAGGTGGAGGTGGGATTGCATCAAGGATCGGCTCTGAGCCCCTTCTTGTTTGCTCTGGTGATGGACCGACTAACAGATGAGGTCAGGCAGGAATCCCCATGGACTATGATGTTTGCAGATGACATTGTGATCTGTGGTGAGAACAGGGAACAAGTGGAAGAGAACTTGGAGAGGTGGAGGTATGCTCTTGAAAGAAGAGGAATGAAAGTCAGTCGTAGTAAGACAGAGTACATGTGTGTGAATGAGAGGGAGGCCAGTGGAACAGTGAGGCTACAAGGAGCAGAGGTCACAAAGGTGCAGGACTTCAAGTACTTGGGGTCCACTGTCCAGAAATGGGGAATGTGGTAAAGAGGTGAAAAAGAGAGTCCAGGCAGGATGGAGTGGATGGAGAAAAGTTTCAGGAGTGATTTGTGACAAAAAGGTGTCAGCAAAGGTCAAAGGAAAAGTTTACAAGACAGTGGTGAGACCAGCTATGTTGTATGGTCTGGAGACAGTGGCATTGACAAAGAGACAGGAGAAAGAACTGGAAGTGGCAGAAATGAAGATGTTGAGGTTCTCCTTAGGAGTGACAAGGATGGATAAGATCAGGAATGAGATCATCAGAGGTACAGCACATGTTGAACAACTGGGAGATAAAGTTAGGGAGGCCAGACTGAGATGGTTTGGACATGTCCAGAGGAGGGACAGTGGGTATATTGGTAGAAGGATGTTAGAAATGCAGCTGCCAGGAAAAAGACAAAGAGGGAGACCAAAGAGGAGATATATGGATGCAGTTAGAGAGGACATGGAGGTAGTTGGAGTGAGGACAGAGGATGCAGAGGACAGAGTGAGGTGGAGGAGGATGACTCGCTGTGGCGACCCCTGAAAAGGGAAAAGCCGAAAGAAGAAGAAGAAAAAGAAGAAGATGTGTTCCTGGAAGGTAGACAAACCCATTAACTGCTTAATGTTTTAGTGTTTGGAAAGTTTATTTTTAAAATTAAAATTGTGTAAAAAAAACACGTTTTTTTTTCATTCTAATGTGAAAACATAGATGCAGTTTTATTTAATAAAATTAATTAAAATGATGTATGTTTCCAGCAGGTATCATCAGGATTTTATTTGAGTTTCTCATCAGATGTTTTGCTGAACGAAGCCTGAAGGTGGTGGGAAATAAAAACCATAAAGTGCTCTGTAATGATGGTCTGACTTTTATATTTTATTATCATTTTATGATAAAATCCCCATCAGGCTGAACACAGAGGGAGAAGACCATTAGCTTCCTGCTGGTAGGGAGAGGATTATGGTTGCTGTGAGCGTTTTAACAACAAAAAGCTGCTCGGATCACAGATTTCCTCTGCATGTCATCGATCTGAGGCAGATCCGCTGATTCAAAACAGCATTTAGGTCAATATGTTGTTCCACTGGTTGTGTCGCTGCTTTTAAGGAACAAAGGCTTTTATTCAGCTTTGTTTCCCAGGAGGAACACGATGCTGCAGAACATGACAGGTTCCACCCTGGAACTGAACGTTCAGTCGATCTGAGAGGTCGTCAGGGGACACTTTTCAATCTGTGGCTTCAGGTGAAAAACTCAGTTTATTTAAAGATCTGAGGAGAACAGCTGATGGACGGATGTCAACCAGAGAAGCTGTGACTTCTCCAAAGATCCAGTGACAGCTGAGAGTTGAAGACAGCTCAAGTGATGAAGACACGGACACTGAGTTTAAAAAAAAGGTAAAACAAGTTGAACATTAGCTAAAGGTTAAAAGGAGCATGATTTGTCACAATAACAAATTTTGCTGGGCGATTGATTGTCTCAGAAATTATTGCAATAAACAATAATGTTTGAAATTTGACAATACAGTAATTAGTGATTATTGTCAAATTTAAGAAGAAATGTTGGTTAATTTGTTTTGAGTGTTGTACGTTTTTTCAACCACGAATGCCAGTATAAGATCGTTTGAACCAAAGGATGGATAGTGAGGGAGCGAGCAGCGTGTCTGTTTAAGAAAAATGGGAGGGAGGCCCCTTGACGTGACATGGGCTGTCTCTCCTTCCTTTTTTTTTTGGGTTCTCAAAATGCTTGGTGTGGTTTGAGCTCTTTAGCATAGCATTTTTCACACTAAGCTTTTAATAATTAAAAAAATCAGTAAACAAGTGCTCAGCTTCTTTTTTCAGAGAAAAACAACTTTTTATATGAAGACACGGGTTTCAACTGTGAATTTTGGAGCTTCACCAAGACTGAGGTTTTGTCCCCGGGTCAGCCTGTTAGCGTAGCTTGTGGCTTAGCTGCTTTTAGCGATCCAAAAACACAATTTTGGATCGTTAAAAACAATTTTATATAAAAGAGAAAAATGAGAAAGGGAGGGGTCAGTGAAGATCACCGGAGTTGAGCCTTTTGTCATCCAGCGTCTTCAGTAGAAAGAGAGACACGACCAAACGATAAAGCCCATAAATGAAAATGAGGTTGACAATTTTCATTTATCATGTGATTTATTGATTAATTGATTTGTAATCACTGCGTACAAAATCAATCACATCATGTTGCTGCTGATCTGTTTCATATTGCTGCTGATCAGTTTCATGTTGCTGCTGATCTGTTTCATGCTGTTGTGTTCATTCGTGCTCAGCTGCTCACACAGACTCATGTTCATGCTGCTGTTCGGCGTAATGTTTTCATGCTATTAGTGTATTTTTAGTTAATGTGTTTCTTAGTTCATATCTTAGATGGCATTACTGTTTTTCGTTTACTTTCTATTGTTGGCTGTAACTGGGACCCTGTGTACATAATCTTGTTCCTTCACATGTACCACATGTGGTGCGAATGACAATAAAGACTGTCTGACTTTGACTCAGTGTTTATTGTGGCAGGCCATAACACTAACTGAAGCTATCTGTCCTGCTGTCCTCATGTCCTGTACCAGTCTAACATACTTTTCTGCCACTCCAGGTTTCCTCATGCAATACCACACCACCTCCCTCGGCACCCTGTCATGTGCTTTTTCTAAATCCACAAAGACACAATGGAGTCCTTTCTGACCCTCTCTGTACGTCTCCAACAGCATTCTCAAAGCAAAGATGGTGTCTGTGGTGCTCTTTCTTGGTAAGAAACCATACAGCTGCTCACAAATAGTCTCCCCTTTTCATATCTAAGATTATTATTCTGATAAGGAATAAGATGGCCGCGCTGATAATCAGCTGCAGCTTCGTACACTTAGTCCCTCTTTCGGACAACTGAGCGTACATATTCCCGTTGTACCTCGGTGCAATGTCAATAAAGATATTCTGATTCTGATTCTGACATCCATGGGCGGCCCGTGAACTGTCCACCAGGGGGGGCTATTTCTCCAAAATGAAAAAAAAAAAAAAATTCCCAAGTTCAAACAGGTTTTTTTTAATCAAATGCAGATTAATACAAGGTCAACAGAACAATTAAATGCTCAGGATGAGAAGAGCCAATTTTACTCACTAAAACAACAAAGAACAAACAAAAATATATAAATAAATAAATTATATATAATAGAAAGGAAGTGAGATTAAAACATTTCTGCATTTCTATTTGCAAGAGGCTTTGTTTTCATTCTCCAGATCAATACAGTGTTAAGAAATAGTAAAACTGTGGGATTCTTGGTTTTTTCTGTCTGTTTGTCACTCTTCCTTCCACAGCCAATCACTCAACTCACCACACCTGCTGCCATTCTGAGGAGGACTGCTTACTCACCTATTTAAGCAGCTGCCAGACACCTCCTCAGCGCTGGGACATCTTCTTCCATTTGGACCTTCCACGGCCTGACTCTGGTCTTCTCCAAGACCTTCCTCATCCACGGGTCTCAACCTCTGTGGATCATTAGATGTCCTCATCTGCACCGTCTGGTCTCAGCCTGCTCCTCTCTCCAACTGGATCCTCTCACTCCACCTGCTGCAACCCCAGGAATCCCACCTTCAACTCTCCTCCAGAACACCTCCTGCAAAACAAAGTAAGGATTTCAATTCTTCAACTCAAGATTCAAAACCATCATACAACCCACGGATATATATACTCACCAACTCTCTCCCCTTCCTTTACAGCTGCTCGAGTACTTTTTTTATCTGCACTGTAAATAAACTTCACTTAACTTTTGCCCTGCCTTGTGTCCTTACTTCCTTGGTCTGCTATTTGGGGTCAACGTTAAAACCAAACCTGATAGTATGTCCCAGCCAATGGACCCCCCAGGCACGACTGAGGAAGTAAGTGGCCAGTTAGGGTCTACGTTACAGCAGATTGTCACTCAGCAGCAAACTACCCAAAAGAACCTACTGCAGCTGGGGAGCATGGTGTCTTCTCTACAGAAGGAGTTGTCAACCCAAACAAAACCAAATCCTGGCAAGGAGCCAGACGTTCGTCCTTCAGAGTTTTTTGAAGGTAACACACGTAAATGTGGCGGCTTCATTCTCCAATGCGAGTTGGCTTTCAAACGAGCTCCAATCACCTACGACTCTGATTTTGCTCGCATCACTTACATCATAAGTGCACTGAAGGGTGAGGCGCTCCAATGGGCACAAGCCTTCCTCCGCCGACGTTCTGTTGACCGCTTGTCTTACTCCATGTTTTTGAAGAACTTTCTCCAGGTGTTTGACCACCCTCTCCAACAGGAGGAAGCGGCCCAAAAACTGTTTTCCTTACGCCAAGGAAGTGAAACGGTGGCGAAGTTCGCAATTCACTTCCGCATCCTCGCTGAGGAGTCCGGATGGGAAGGAAAAGCGCTCCGTAGCGCATTCATCAAAGCTCTAAACCGCCAAATAAAAGATAAGCTGATTACTGGGGAAATTCCTTCCGACCTAGACGACGTCATCGCCTTGGCCATCCGTGTTGACAACCGTGTTCGAGAGAGCCAACTCGAGGACGACTTCAACTCCCGTGAGTCTCTCGCTTCCGGAAGTTCCGCCCCCACAGCTTCCGAGTCTTTCTCCGAAACGGAGCCGATGCAAATCGGAAAGACCCGAATCACCCCTGAGGAGCGACAGCGACGTCTTGAGGCCAATGCATGCATGTATTGTGGAAAACAAGGTCACACAGTAAAAACGTGCAGATTACTGCTAAAAGCCAACGCCCGCCAGTAGGTAAGGGGATACTGGTGGGTACGACTTCTTTTTCTCCTAAAAATTTAACCTTGCCTGTGATTCTCTGTTTGAACTCTGTTAATCATCCCATGCAGGCATTTCTCGACTCTGGTGCAGAACAGAGCCTGATCAGCAGAGATCTAGTAGACAAACTACAGATTCCCACAACCAGTTTGGACCCATCCATTCCTGTCACCGCCATCACGGGACAACACATTTCGTCCATCTCTTTAAAAACAATAAAAATCAAATTTGTTGTCTCAGGAAATCACAGGGAGTATGGTGAGTTTTTTGTTTTTGATTCGCCCACGTCTCAACTCGTACTGGGATACCCCTGGTTAAAGACACACAACCCATGTATTAACTGGACAGAGAACAGAATTGAAAGATGGGGGGAGGAGTGTTCTTTGAAATGTCTCCATTCTGCAGTCTCTCCCAGTTCACCTCCTCCATTGGTGAAAGAAAAGATCGATCTAACCAACGTGCCTGCCACTTACCACTCTCTGGCACCGGTTTTTAGCAAACAACTAGCATTATCCTTACCTCGTCACAGACTCTACGACTGCGCAATTGATTTACTTGCTGGTGCTCCACTACCTGCTAGTAGGTTGTATAACATCTCAGGGCCTGAAAAGGCAACCATGACAGAATATATTGAAGAGTCTCTTAAATCTGGTATTATCCGTCCATCTACATCTCCACTTGGGGCAGGATTTTTCTTCGTCTCAAAGAAAGACAAAACCCTCCGTCCGTGTATCGACTATCGGGGTCTGAATCAGATCACCATCAAAAACAAATATCCACTTCCTCTTATCGAATCAGTTTACGAACAGCTACAAGGTGCAACTATCTTCTCAAAACTTGACCTACGCAACGCTTATCATCTGGTCCGTATTCGCAAGGGGGACGAGTGGAAAACTGCTTTTAAAACGCCTCTTGGACATTTTGAATACCTGGTCATGCCTTTTGGGTTGACCAATGCCCCGGCAGTTTTCCAAGCTCTTGTTAACGACGTCCTACGTGATTTCCTTCAGGTCTTTGTTTTTGTATACCTAGATGACATCTTGATCTACTCCAAAGACGAGACGCAACACACTCGACACGTCAAAGCGGTCCTTCAACGTTTATTGGAGAATCAGCTGTTCGTTAAAGCCGAGAAGTGTGAGTTCCACAAATCTTCTATCACCTTCTTGGGATTCATCTTTGAAAGAGGACAGGTGAGGTCTGACCCGGACAAGACTACAGCAGTGGTGGATTGGCCTGTGCCCTCCAATAGGAAGCAGCTACAGCGATTCCTGGGGTTTGCCAACTTTTACAGACGCTTTATTAAGAACTACAGCAAGGTGGCCATCCCTCTCACACAACTCACCTCTACCCGTGTACAGTTTGCCTGGACTGCTGAAGCAGACACTGCTTTTTCTACCTTAAAACATCTTTTCTCCACAGCTCCAATCTTATCACATCCGGATGTTTCAAAACAGTTCATCGTTGAGGTCGACGCCTCTGACGCCGGAGTCGGGGCGGTCCTTTCTCAACGGTCATCCGATGATGGGAAACTCCACCCATGTGCCTTCTTCTCCCGTCGCCTGTCTTCTGCTGAGGCCAACTACGACGTGGGTGACCGTGAACTGTGGGATTCTTGGTTTTTTCTGTCTGTTTGTCACTCTTCCTTCCACAGCCAATCACTCAACTCACCACACCTGCTGCCATTCTGAGGAGGACTGCTTACTCACCTATTTAAGCAGCTGCCAGACACCTCCTCAGCGCTGGGACATCTTCTTCCATTTGGACCTTCCACGGCCTGACTCTGGTCTTCTCCAAGACCTTCCTCATCCACGGGTCTCAACCTCTGTGGATCATTAGATGTCCTCATCTGCACCGTCTGGTCTCAGCCTGCTCCTCTCTCCAACTGGATCCTCTCACTCCACCTGCTGCAACCCCAGGAATCCCACCTTCAACTCTCCTCCAGAACACCTCCTGCAAAACAAAGTAAGGATTTCAATTCTTCAACTCAAGATTCAAAACCATCATACAACCCACGGATATATATACTCACCAACTCTCTCCCCTTCCTTTACAGCTGCTCGAGTACTTTTTTTATCTGCACTGTAAATAAACTTCACTTAACTTTTGCCCTGCCTTGTGTCCTTACTTCCTTGGTCTGCTATTTGGGGTCAACGTTAAAACCAAACCTGATAAAAACACCACAAGTGACATTTAGTATATAAAATTATTAATGTTTGATCATTTTTTATAAGCAAATTAAAATAAATGTGGCCATCAGAGTCCAATACTGTACAATAACCTGAGCTGGCAACCTAACTCCACAAACAAACAAAGAAAAAAACAAACTCACCAGTTGCCACTTTTAGAATAAACAGTCCGCTGAAGGATTTTATCACAAACAGACTCCTAAAAGTGGAGAGGATATCAGTCAGGAATGGTACTATAATAGTATAAGCATTAGATAAAGGCTAGTATTAGCATGTTAGCTCCAAAAACAAACTCACCAGTTGCCACTTTTAGAATAAACAGTCAGCTGAAGGCTTTTTTCACAAACAGCCATCTAAAATTTGAGAGGCATATCAGTCAGAAATGCAAATAGACATTAGATAAAGGGCTTTCAATACTAATTTAAAACTTACCTGAGCAAGCCTGCTTGAATCACTGACACACGGCTAATTTTCCAGACAAAAAAATAAAATTTAAATAAAATAAACGGCCGGAAACACGCGATCGGTAGGTTGAGCTCACGTTAGACTGTTCAGGGCGGTGAAAACTGTGCCCAGCATCTTCCCATTGTTTTGTAACATCGTGGAATAACTGTGCATGTGCCATTTATAACGAGAGTCTATGGATAAGTGAGCACCCCCAAAACAGGAAATATGTCACCAATCAGAAAACGTTTTTTGAAACAAACAATATAACTCATCATTACTCATAAAATATTTATCCTACACAACTAAAAACATATATATGCATATATTTCAAAATATTTTTATTTTATTATTTCATTTTTATTATTTTTTTTAAAGTCTTCAATGTAAAATGGTTCAGAAGTTCCAGTGGGGTGGCACCCTAGCGCCCCCTATTGGCCGGCCACCCCTGCTGACATCTCATCTAATGCCCCTTTTCCACTCGCTCGGCGCAGAGCGGATCAGTCTGGTCCGGTCTGGTTCAATTCGAATCGGTTCAGATGTAGCTCTGTCTCCATTCACTTCTGTAGCCCTTCGGTGGGCGGGGTGTAGGATCCTACTCTCTCACACGTGGTGGAGGTAGTGTTCCCTTAACTATTTTCTTTTGCCATGATATCTATTATGTTCGAGCTCCAACAATACGATCAGCTACGCTTCGGTTTGGTGCGGGCGAGGACAAGCTCAGATGGAGGATCTGTTGTTGTTCTGAAAAGACCCACAATGCACCTTACCCCAATAAAAGACAAACGTAAGATAAGTTGCCTGAATCAAGTGTTTGAAAAAAAAACATTTGTTTGAGAAGGGGCAGATATAATAAGATTATTTTCTTCTGCTTCCTTTCATGTCATGTATTGTTTTATTTCTTGTTGTTTTGTAAATAATTTTCTTGTGTTTTTTTAATCTGGAATGAATAAATAATCTAAACATAAAAAAAAGAAGTCATACCAAGTGGGAATCGAATCCACTTGGTCTAGATAACGTTTGGAGCAGGAACCAGCCCAACGCGTTTCCAGTGAGCTACCGAGATGTGTTCATCTTTCAAGGTCCACATTTGTTTTAAACAACCCACACTGTCATAAAATTCTGGCTACGCCCCTGTTTATGACGTGAAGGACGGCACGCTTCAGCCCGCCTGAACCCTGCTCTGAAATCGGTCCGGAATCGCGGTGCGGCGCGACTCATATGTGAGGTGGAAAATGCGCCCAGCCCGCTTCTGGCACGCAAATATTGCGCAATAACCGACCCGAACCGGCAAGTGGAAAAGGGGCATAAGTCTATCTTCCACAACTCTCTCCCAGATCTTCATTTTGTGCCTCAACAGCTTAATTCCTCTGTAGTTTCTACAACTCCGTACATCACCCTTGTTCTTAAAAATGGGCACCAGCACACTTCTTCTCCACTCCTCAGGCATTTTCTCACCATCAAATGTACCATTGAATATTTGAGTCAAAAACCTCACATTTCCAAACCTCCACTTTTGTCATTAGGTCCTACTGCCTTCCTCTTCATTATTTTCAGAGCTTTCCAGACTTCACTCAAATCTTTCCCACTTAATTCCTAGTCCATAGTTTGACCTCTGCTCTTCTTTCTTTGTCATTCTCTTCATTCATTAGCTCCTCAAAATACTCCTTCCATCTTCCCATCATGCTGCCCTCACTTGTTAGAACATTTGATTTTAAAATAAATAAAATCAAAGTCAAAGTTTTTTTATTTGTCATTCCACCACATGTGGTGCATGTGGTAGAACGAAAATTGTGTACACAGGGTCCCAGTTACATCCAACAAAAGTGTAAATTGTAAAGAAAAACAGTAATAAGATCTAAGATATGAACTAAGAAATATGCTAAACTAAGAATACACTAAACACTAATAGTAGAAAAACAAATCGCCCAACAACAGCAGCACGAACATGAGTCTGTGTGAGCAGATGAGTACGAATGAACAGCATGAACTAAATCAGCAGCATAAAATCAGCAGCATGGATAGTCAGCAGCGCATATCAACAATCAAGTTGTATTACAGTGATTTTTTCTTTCTTTCACAGTGATTTTCCTGGTTAGAGATTCATGAGTCTTAACAGCTTCAGGGTAGAAGCTGTTCCTCAGTCTAGTGATTCTACACTTAATGCTCCTCAACCTCCTTCCTGAGGGGAGTGGGGCAAAAAGTGTGTATGCTGGGTGAGTGGGGTCCTTCATGATGCAGGTGGCCCTCTTCCTGCATCTGGAGGTGTAGATGTCTGTGATGGTGGGGAGGCTGCCTCCAGCGGTCTTCTGTGCAGCCTTCACCACTCTCTGCAAAGCTTTTCTAAAATGTGAACGTGATCAAGTGAACCTAAGTCAAACCCAAATTAAAACCTGTAACAAACTGTGAGTGTAGTTGTAAATCATTTATCTAATTAAACACCTAGCTTTCCTTGAAGTCTTGAGTCTGTGTATCACCCTCCGCCTTTCATGCCAGACTTATAGATCACCTTACAATGAGAAGGGCCAGTTATAACTATTTTTGTTTCATTCATTTGATGCTGCAGCAGCCTCTCAGGTGATCTAAGTGCTTGAAGTATATGTTGAGGATGACTCTCAGCTACCACCACACCCAATCTGAGCTCAGTAGTTGTAAAACTGACTTAGTTATAACAATTTCTGTATTTGCTATAAGGTTGCCTTGCTATGGTGGCCATCTTGAAAAGGGTTGACTGTAAAAGTTAAGCAGCTGTAGCTGCGTGTCCACTTACTCCTGTCTGGGAGTTTCATTAAAATATGTTCTATGTTCATGAGATAATTTGAGCAAAGCACGGTTGGCACCAGCAGTTAAAAAGAGCTTGCATTATTGGTTAGTGCTTGGAAAAGACTCTCAGCTACTACCACACCAAATATGAGCTGAACATCTATAAATTTAACATTTTTGTTATAGGTACACCCAACTTCTCATACTACTGGACATCAGGGACTCCGACCACCCAGAAAGGAAAAGCAGGTGGAAATGGACGTATGGGAAATGTGTCCAAACCTTCTCATATAGTAGGGTTAGGTAGGGAGATTTTCATATGACATTAATCTTCCTGTTACACCTGCCCCCCACCCCCACGCACAGTCGGCTCAATTAGTAACCAATAATCACTGATTACACTGATTAGAGCCCATTATTCTACCCAGAAATTCAAATTACAATCTGCCTGAATGATCTAAAGAGATATTTATGAGTCATTTTAAACACAACCACATTTATTTTAATTCTTAGATGGTAAAACTGTCATAAATTAGGTCTAAAACCGACGTCACGTTGCAAACTGATCTCTGCAGCCGTCAGTGTTACAGATTATGAAAGACAAGTTATATCAAATATCATAATTATCACCTACTAGAAAAGGCAGGCAGTGGACTTTGATACAACCATCAGACAATATTGGATGTGGTCAGTTCCCACTCTTTCTCTGAATAATCTGTAATCACTCCATCTTTGGTCACCTGCTGGTTTCCCCACCCCCTCCATCTACCCCCTCCTGAGCAGAGAGGTGAAGATCTTGCCAGCTCACATGCCCCTCCTCCTCTTCCTCCAGCTTTTCCTCTGTTCATCACCCTCCCTTCATGATTTAGTGCTCCTTTTGCAGCATCCTCGTCCCATTTTCAGAAAATTAAAATCCATTTTCTCCACGCTGTGCTCTGGTGCCATCACAAGCTCATTCTCCATCTGCTGTGGCTGCAGGAGGGAAGAAACACTTTTAATGAACACTAATCCAATCTACTGAGAATGACCTACAGCCCTCAGGTCGTTTCACAAGAACCATCATCTGTGTCCAGACAGTCATCCCTCTGATGACCTATACGCCTGCAGGTGAGGCGCTTTATCTTCAGTGGATTTATTTCCCCTAATTGGTATTTTTAGGCATAAAATAAGAATTAGTTTCAATGCTGACTCTTGGAGCTAATTCGATGAACAGCCAGTAATTAGGCAATAATATTTCATCCATTCAACTTTTATTTAGTCAGGTAAATCTCATTGAGCCTCGTGGGCTCATTTATTAAAGCAACCTGCTATAAACTAAAGAATGATGAACAGCAATGGTAGAATTTTCTTAATTAAACAACAAACAACAGAAAAACATAAGAGAGAAATACAAAGTGAAATGCAAAGTATCAAAAACTAGCAAAACACCACAAGGTAGATGTACAAAATCAAAAACAAGAACATATCTGCAATGGTTTTTGCCAGGATTCCAAAAGATTCTTAAAACCATTTAGAGACGGCAAGGCCGAGAACTTCCGATCTTTTTGTAAGATATTCCAGGAAGCAGGAGCAGAGTAGGAGAAGGCCTTTTTTCCAAGTTCAGTCCTCACTGACGGAACACTGCAGGTAATCATGTCCTGAGAGTGCACGCTGTAGCTGCACTCACGCAGAGACATGTAGGAGGAGATGTATGAGGGCAGCAGAAGAAGTGATTTAAAGATGAAAATGTACCAGTGGAAGAGTCTGCGTGAGGTTAATGATGTCCAGTTAACCAGTGAATACAGGGTGCAGTGGTGGGTACGATAATCACAGCCAGTTATGAATCTTAGAGCACCATGGTAGACAACATCCAACATCCGCAGGGTGCTTGTAGGAGCATTCATGTAGAGAATGTCACCGTAATCAATGGAGGGAAGGAAAGTCACAGATACAAGGCGTTTCCTAACATTCAGTGTTAGACATGATCTGTTTCTGAAAAAGAAACCCAGTTTAACTTTCAGTTTCTTTACTAGGTTTTCCACGTGGAGTTTAAAAAAAGATCAAAAAGGCGTTCAATACAAGATCAACTGGACTTTATTTGTAACAGAAAACGTTTCAACTCCCATCCGGGAGGCTTTCTCAATTCCATGAACAACTGTGAGAAGTTTGGAGTTATAACAGAACCACGCACCATCATGTGTAAGTTTCAAGCTGAGGTAACACATGTAAATTGACAGATCACACCTCAACAGTAGGGGGTTCCCTTGAGGTCTCTGACAGAAGCGCAACACTGTATGTAAATTGACAAAAAACAACTCCCAACCAACAAACAGAGGCTTCTCAAAGAAATTTGTTAGTCTAATTTACAGACAAGACACCTCTGTTCCCATCCGGTGTAAAACGTTTCGGAATCAGTTCCAAAACTGAGTTATAAGTCTTGGAAAGCTGAAATCTCAGACCTCCTCCTCTGTTGAGAGAAGGTTTTTCTCTCTTAAAGGTGGGGTATGCTATTTCTTGAACACTCTGGGACTTAGAAATATTTTCAGCGCAGAAAAGCATTCTGCTACCTCCCCCTCAGAGCTATATATGGCTCAGAGGGGGAGCCACAGTCCGTGCTTCTGCTGAATTTTAGTTCTGCTCCGCCCCCTGCTGTGTGTCTGCTCGGAGCGCTTCAATATTCTGTGATTATATGTTATAAAAACCTTTTAAAAATATAATAAAACCATAGAGCACTTGTCCAACAACACAAAACCCAGCAGAAATCATCAGAGCTTCACGAAGCAACGTTGGACATGATTCAATTCGCTCGTGACTTCCTCTTTCTGTCAGTGCAGGTTTGGAATGCTCCGCCTCCACTACATGTCCTGTCTGCGCTGCAAAGTTCTGTGATTATATGTTAATAAAACCTTTTAAAAATATTATAAAACCATGGAGCACTTGTCCAACAACACAAAAACCAGCAGAAATCAGCAGAGCTTCACGAAGCAACGTTGGACATGATTCAATTCGCTCGTGATTTCCTCTTTCTGTCAGCGCAGGTTTGGAATGTCTGGAATGCTCCGCCCCCACTCCATGTCCTGTCTCTGCGCTGCGAAGTTCTGTGTTTATATGATAATATAACTGTTTAAAAAATATAATAAAACCATGAATCACTCGTCCAACAACACAAAAAGACCCTGTAATCAGCAGAGCATCACCAGCCAATTTGGACATGATTTAATTCGCTCGTGAGTCGTGACAAATCCATTTCCTCATTCCTGTGAGTGGAGGATGAAGCGATCACTTGACTTTTGGCAAAAAAACTAAATAAAAGTCCAGCTCTGGGATGAAGAAGGGATATTTAATACATTTGTGTCACATAAAAAACAGTCCTGCATCGCTTTGCAATCCTTTGAATGAGAACGAGCCGCGGCGCTGAGGCTGTGACAGGCGGGGGCGTGGGTTGGGGCGTGACAAACAACTCTGTTTTTATTGGCTGGTCAGTGTCCGGGTCACTCTGTGTTTTCAGTGTTTTTATAAATGCTGATAGAGAAGCAAGGGTATGGAAGCGGATATGAGACGAAATGAAAACTAAAATGGTTTAGCAGGAATGCTTTTTCATTTCAAAGCCAAGCTGCCTTTTTTGAGTCATAAATAAAATTAAAAATGAATAAACCAAACTGCATTTTCATTTTCTTCTTCGAGACTGCTCAATTTGTAACTTAATTAAAATGATAAGTAAAATAACATTTAACATTTAATTTTCAATATGGCTGTGTCTCAATTCATGGGCTGCATCCTCATGAGTCCGCATTTGTCGGCCGCATACGTCATTGCCCCGCGCGGAGGACTGTCCCAATTCGAAGACTCCTCCTCATGCGGCCGAGGAATGCGGCCTACTTCCTGCCGAAATCGAAGGATGCATTCGTGAATCCTTCCAGACGGAGGCTATCCCAGAATTCATAGCGCCAGCAGAGATTTCGCGGGGGGGTGGGACTTTCTGCGTGCAGAGTCGGGGCTGCTGTGTGTTGTTGAGTCATCAGCTCGTTTTAACAACAACCTCAGCGCGAATATTCATTGAACCTTTATTTAGTCATCTCAAACAACCTCAGCTCGAATATATCTCATTAAAATTTAACTTCAGAAACGACAAAAAAAATTGTGTTAGCTGAATATACAGTATATTAGTGTTTCTGAGTTTACTGTTTTTGAAGAACTGATTACAAATCAGCTTATAAGGGGCGATCTGTTAAAACCCAGAGTGGACCTACAAAATGCAAGCTGTCGAGTAGCTCAACTGGTTAATCAACCTGCGATTGGTGCAGAGATACTTTTCTCGAAGCTGGTTCGAATCTCACTCGGTACGGTTAAAACTTATTTTACGTTTGTCTTTTATTGGATAAAAAAAAGAAGGAGTTTCACAAACTCCTTCCTTTTAATCTCAGTCCTCATTTTTTATCCAATAAAAGACAAACGTAAAATAAGTTTTAACCGTACCGAGTGAGATTCGAACCAGCTTCGAGAAAAGTATCTCTGCACCAATCGCAGGTTGATTAACCAGTTGAGCTACTCGACAGCTTGCATTTTGTAGGTCCACTCTGGGTTTTAACAGATCGCCCCTTATAAGCTGATTTGTAATCAGTTCTTAACAAACAGTAAACTCAGAAACACTAATATATATACATGTATTCAGATAAATAATATATTTTAGCGGCGTCCCTTCTCTTTCCACACACACCAAGCGGCACACAAGAACTTCCCACCCACTTCAAGAGAACGCCCCACCCACTTCAATGCCGGCAAACCTGAAGGCTAGACCGTCCCATTTCAGCAGTTTCGCTCAGCCCACCCGGTCTTGTGAGTGCGTGGCCTACTCGGCCCAGCTAGGCTGGGTCCTCATGAGGATGCAGCCCCTGAATTGAGACACAGCCTATATGTCTTTGTAAAAAGTGGCCAAAATTCATTTTGAAATGTCAATTTTGAAAATTAAAATGAAATAGCAGAAATGCTTTTTAATTTCAAAGTCAAGCTGCCTTTTTTGAGTCAGAAATAAAATTAAGATTAAATCATTTTCATTTTCTTAGTCAACACTGTCAATTGTCATTGAACAACAGAGCAAACTGCCTTTTCATTTTCAGCCTGCCCCCCCTGCGCTTTTAGTGTGACAATATTCAATCTCAAATGGCAAATCCAAGTCCCGCCCACTGAATCACTGATTGGCTGTTTTAGGAGCAGGCGGAGATTTAGCCAGGAGGACAGTGTCATCCAATTTGAAAGACAATACCCCTCAAAAAGAAGGTGCCAAGATTTTATCTAAGTCACAGCCTGAGTGATCCCATCAGAGAACCTTTATTGTCATTCGCACCACATGTGGTACATGTGAATGTGATAAACAAGATTATTTACACAGGCTCCCAGTTCCATCCAACAAAGAACAGTAATACATCTAAGATGTTAACTAAGAAAAATATCAACTAAAAATACACTAAGCACTAATATCATAGAAAAACATTACTCCACACAGCAGCACAAACATGTAATAAAAATAAAATAATAAAAGTTTGTTTTGAAAATAACTGTTCACGAGAGAAAAATTAGTTTTATTTAGCTGCTGCTGTTTGTTTTCAAAGCTCTGAATGGACTTGCACCTCTCTACTGTACATCTCAGAACTTCTGAAAGCCCATCAGCCCGGCAGAGCTTTACGATCTGCCAGTCAACACCTGCTGGAGGTGCCTCGCTCAAGGTACAAACAATGGGGAGACCGGTCATTTTCTGTTGCCGGCCCAAAAGCCTGGAACAGTCTCCCCCTTGAGCTGCGTGCCACCTCTGATCTGACTCTGTTCAAAACCAGACTGAAGACCCACTTGTTCAAAAAAGCTTTCAGTGTGTAACTTTTATTACTTTTGGTATTTTAGTATGTAGCATTTTTATTTCCATTGCCTTCTTTTATTGCTGTTGTTTCTTATTCTATTTTCATTGATTTATTGTTCCAGTTTATTCATCTTTTTATCCTGTTAAGCACCTTGGTCAATGCAAGGCATTATAGGAAGGTGCTATACAAATAAAGTTTATTATTATATTATTATTATTTATTTAGTCAGGTAAATCTACAAATCAGGAACATATCTGCATTGGTTTCTGCCAGGATTCCAACAGACTCTTAAAACCATTTAGAGAGGTCAAGGTCGAGAGCTTCAAGAGAGATGCGAATCGACCAGGATACCCAAATATTTATAGGAATCAAAAAACTCAATAGGGACATCATTTGAAGATAAAATCAGAGGAAGAACTGCTGGGACCGACTTCCTGTTTGAAAAAAAACATCCCTTTGGTTTTATCAGCATTTAGGACAAGTTTGAGACTGAACAAATTCTGCAGCTGTGCAGCCTCCATGCCACACGTTGATGCTGTAGCACAGGATGCTCTCCACTGCACACATGTAGAAGGAGGTGAGAACTGAGCTTCTCAGACCAGCTTGTCTCAGCCGCCTGAGGAAGTAGAGTCTCTGATGACCTTTCTTGATCAGGCTGGTGGTGTTGTTGCTCCAGCTGAGGTTGTCATTCATGTGTACACCCAAGTACTGGTAGCTGGAGACCACTTCCACCGCAGATCATCTTATGTTCAGTGGGGTGTGGGTGTGTTTTTTCCTTATGAAGTCCACAATCATCTCCTTTGTCTTCTTCACATTGATGTGAAGTAGGGCTGGGCCATATCATATCGTTCACCATAATACTGGTAAAATAAGCTTGCCCGGGCAAGAAAAATTATATCATGATATGCTAATTTCATTAATTTCATTAATGTTTCACTAATGCTCAACAGATCTTAAGCTTCATTTTGTTTAGTTGTTTTGGGAAACTACACCTGCACTTTATTTTTTCTGGTGGATTTTGTTGATCTTTATTTTGTGCAGACTTTTTCAATCTAAATAACAGAAGGATCATTAAAAAATATATATATATACAGTACTTGGAGACTGAATAGTTTACTAAATAAATTAATTTCTGTAAAATTACCCGTTGTTTTAAAAAAAAATTATAATACTGCAAAGCAACATGTTAAGTTAATTTTGTCAAATAAATAACTGATTTCTTTCTTTTTTTATTTGGGTTATATCACGAAATTTATCGTTATCGTCAGGATGCTCTGAAATATTACGATATAATATTCGAGCCATATCGCCCACCTCTAATGTGAAGGTTATTCTCCTTGCACGAGCTCTCCAGGTGTTCCACCTCCTGCTTGTAGCTGGACTCATCATAGTTTGTGATGCATTCCACCACAGCTGTGGATCATGATTTTGAAGGCAGATGTTCATTCATTCATTCAACCTTTATTTAGTCAGGTAAATCTTATTGAACCTCATGGGCTCATTTACGAAAGCGACCTGCTAAAACTAAAGAACGATGAACAGCAATGGTAGAATGTCCATAAACAATAAACAATAAACAAACAATAAACAATAGAAAACAAAAAAGAGAAAAAACAAAAGAAAGAATTATTTTATTTTTTTTAAACAAAGTATCAAAAAACGAGCAAAACATAAGGTAGACGTATAAAATCAAAGACAGGGACAAATCTGCATTGGTTTTTGCCAGGATTCCAACAGATTCTGAAAACCATTTAGAGAAGTCAAGGTCGAGAGCTTCAGATCTTTTTGTAAGATATTCCATGAAGCAGGAGCAGAGTAGGAGAAGGCCCTTTTTCCAAGTTCAGTCCTCACTGACGGAACACTGCAGGTAATCATGTCCTGAGAGCGCACACTGTAGCTGCACTCACGCAAAGACATGTAGGAGGAGATGTATGAGGGCAGCAG
>JBBPBX010062534.1:0-20803 GCA_038048925.1 Garcialebias charrua
TTCCATCAACCTCTGGCAATGGTGACGGATGACTTTTGTCAGCCTGAAATGTGTTACCATGGTAACCATTAGGTTACATTTGAGTATGGTACTACAGGGGACATACAGGCACACACAAACCAGTGGACACTTAGACAACCTGGTGAAGGTCATAATAAAATAAAACAGCTCAATATTTCTGCACATTCCAGCACTCTGAACTGAGCTGCAGCTCTTTCAAACATAACATCACTTTAAATTGGATCAGTAGCCTACTGTAATTGATATCCGGGAATGTTGGTAATACATATGCAACTGAAGCATATTAAGTGTCAAAATAACATGTAAAAAACAACGTATTCCTACATAATCCTTGATTATGTTATTTAGACATATTAGCCCATTATTTTGTTATATATTATTGTGCATATTAGTTTTAATACCACAACTTTAATTGTGTTTTTTGCAGGTGTTTTATTTCCCTAAAACTACAATTCATTCATTCAACATTTATTTATACAGGCTAGCCTCGTTGAGTCATGGGGACTCATTTACAAGAGGGACCTGTCTCACTCACACCAAACAACAATAAACTTGATACCGGCAAACACACAGTGTTTACTGTTGTAGATCACATTGCACAAGGGAAAAAGGCTGACAGTAAAAAATAAAAAACATTTAACTTAACTTTCTGCTTCTTCAACAAGAAACAGGAAAATAATGTAAGAAACAGATTCTTAAATGTCAGCAACTCATCTTTTCAGATTGTCTACACTGCAGCTCGAAAGCAGCAGTGGTTTTTAACCTTTTTGCTAAAAGGATTTTAAAAGGTGTATTTTTTTGTAAAAATTTTAACCAAGCTTTCTTTCCTTTTAGTTTTGTCATAGTTGCCAAAAATAAAAAAGTTGAACCCTCCACAATCAAAGCTATGTCTCTGCAAGGTCAAACAACATACAGTACAGGGAACCCCCGACCTACGGCGCCCGCGACCTATGGCAACCCGGACCTACGAACGTATCATATTTAATAATTTAATTAAAAAATAAAAAATAAAATAAAAATCGTATTTTTTTTTGTGTGTGTGTGTGTGTGTGTCTGTTTAAATGTTATTAATTTCATGTGTACAGCATTTTGTTGCAGCTGTGGTTGTTTTAAAGGTTTTATAAATAATATTTTTAATAAAAATGATACGTTTTTCTCATAATTGCGCAACTTCCGGCAATTACAGGAAATGCCCCGGCAGCCATTTTAGGTAGGTTTGTGTGGTCCCGGTGCAGCTGGCTGTGAGGACTGTGTTTGTTCCAGGATTGCCTCATATGGATAAATTACTGGCTGGAATTGCCCTGTGAACTCTGTGGACGTCTCAGCCTGGAGCAGCAGCCGCGGATCGATCGCCGATCGCTCAGTCATGCGCCGCACCGCCGCGCGAACACCAGCTCATGGCCTGGCTAACATGCAGCTAGCAGAAGCTAACACAGGCCTCGAGCAGCTGCCGTGGTTCGCTCGCCGAGCCGCCGCGCTGCTCGGCCCGACAAAATCAACGCATGGCAACCTAAGATGTCGGCTTTGACCATCTCAAAGTAAGAAATTATATTTTTATTTATTCTGTATTAATTAATTATTTTATTCTGTAATAATTTTACAGTATTGAATGTGCTGTGCTGAATAGCAATGTTTAACATTACTGCACACTACTGTACATGCTGTACAGTTACTGTGTGTGTTTATGGATGAATGTGTGGTGTAATGTGTTAGATAAGTTTATGTTTATGTTTATTAAATTTGTTCATTTTTTTACAAAAGAAACACAATACAAGACAATCCCATTAATGATACGTACACAATGTAAAAAAATGAAAGGTAGCAGAAAGAAGAATAAATCTTATTATATCTGCCCCTTTTTTCAAACAATCAGATTAAACAATAATAATCTTTCACCAGCAGTACAAAATGACTAACTCTTTCTAATTTTCTAATACTAATACTAATACATAACTAATAATTGATACAATACACATTATGCTAATTCATATATATTTTTTCAACAAATTCCTTTTGATCATTTTCTTAAATGTAAACAGTGACTTGGCATTTTTAACTACATTCTCCAAGCCATTCCATAATCTAATTCCCTGGATTGAGGTAGAACGTCCCTTCAAACTAGTTCTGAATTGTGGTTTTACAAACATCTCTGTCCCCTTAAGATTATAACAACTTTGTCTTTTAACAAAATTAATTTGGAGGTAATTCGTTATTCTGAGCCCTATACATAATTGATAAAATATTATAATCAACCAAATCATGGAACTTCAATAATTTCAGTTGATAAAATAATGTACTGGATGGATGACAGTAATGTTTTCTAGTGATAATTCTTACAGCTCTTTTCTGTAATACAAAAATAGGCTTTGTGATTGTTTTACACGCTTTCCCCCAAACATCAATACAATAGATTAAGTGTGGAACAATGATTGTGTTATACAACAAATACAGAGCTTTATCATTCAATAGGTCTCTGACCTTGTATAGTACTGCAATCGATTTAGCTATTTTTATTCTTACAGAATTTATGTGTTGTTTCCATGTCAGTTTGTCATCAATGATAACACCCAAAAACTTCACCTCACTCACTCTACAAATCTCAACACCCTCAATTTTGAGTGGAACATCAACAGTTTTCTTTTTATTACTGAATATCATGTAATTAGTTTTTTCTAGATTTAATGATAATTTATTGATTTTAAACCAAGTTTGTATTTTGGTAAATTCTGTCTTTATCAATTCCAACATTTGTTCTATATCTTCACCTAAACAGAAAAATGTGGTATCATCAGCAAAAAGTATACATTTAAGGAGTCCTGACACATTTACCAAGTCATTCACATATAAAATAAATAGCTTTGGTCCAAGCACAGAGCCCTGGGGAACTCCACATGTGATATTACAGAGGTCAGATCTTACATCATTTATTTGTACAAATTGTTTCCTATCTTTCAAATAGCTAGATACCCACTGTAATGCTGGTCCTCTAATACCATATTTGTTCAGTTTTTCAAGGAGAATGGTGTGATCAATAGTATCGAATGCTTTTTTTAAATCAACAAAAATACTGACACAATATTGTTTTTGATCGACAGCAGTAGTTATTTGTTCCATTAATTCCATGAGAGCCATTGATGTAGAGTTTTTAGCTCTGAACCCATATTGACTGTTGCTTAGAATATTTTGTTTGTCTATAAATTGATCTAGTCTGTTCACAAATAGTTTTTCAAGAATTTTAGAAAACTGTGGTAACAAGGATATAGGTCTATAATTGTTGAACACACATTTATCACCATTTTTAAAAAGAGGAACTACCTTAGCTACTTTCATATTATCTGGAAATATTCCTGTTGAAAATGATAAGTTACATATATATGTAAACGGCTCAATAACATGGTTCATTATATCCTTTACAAACATCATATCCATGTCCACCCAGTCCTTTGATCTCTTGTCTGTAAGATTTTTTACTACCTTCATTATTTCCTCTTTGTTAGTTCCATTTAGAAAAATACTGTTTGCACAGCCTGTAATTGAATGGCTCACATTATTATTTACTTTTGGTATTTTAGCTGCAAGGCTTGATCCAACATTCACAAAATATTGATTAAATCCATTGACAATTTCATTTTCATCATAAACTTCATCTTTTTCTTTTACAAAATATTTTGAAATACTAGTTTTTGCTTTATGATTCTTCATAACACTATTCATTACTCGCCATGTTGCTTTCATATCACCATTACTTTTATCTAATAATTTACTATAATATTCTTTCTTATGTTTCCTTATAATCCCTACTAATTTATTTTTATACTTTTTATATTTTTCTTCAGCGTTCTGACTTCGCAATTTCAAGAAACATGAATACAAATAATTCTTTTTTTTACAAGCATTTCTCAACCCTTTTGTCATCCATGGTTGGTCAACGATATTTCTCTTTGTATAATTTGTTTGTACACAATTTTTTTCATACAGAGTTTCCAAGATATTCATAAACTCATCATATGATCTGTTCACATCATCAACATACACTTCATTCCAGTCTTGTTTATCTAGATCCTCTTTTAATTTTTCCAAAACTTTTTTTGATGTGTTTATGATCTTTTTCTTCGTTGTAACTGCTTTTGTGATACTTTGATCATTTTTATAGATTGTGAAAACTGGTAAATGATCACTTAAGTCGGTCGTTAAAATACCACCTATCACCTCTCCGTTTGTTATATTTGTGAAAATATTATCAATTATTGTGGCACTATGAGTTGTAATTCTTGTTGGCTTGGATATCAACGGATACATATTTAAACTGTACATTGAATTTATAAATGTACTGATGTTATTTGAATCTGTTTTATTTCCCATATCAATGTTAAAGTCTCCACACAAAAAAACTTTTTTATTAAAACTCTTCTCCAATAGCTCCAAGATTTTATCAGTGAATATTTCTATATTTGATCCTGGTGATCTATATACACAACTTATTATTATGTTTTTATCATTTTTGTTTATTATTTCTATTGTTATCATTTCCATAATATTATCAACTATTATTGACATTTCATTATTTAATTTACATTTTATTTCATTCTTAACATATAGAGCGACACCACCACCTCTTTTATTATTTCTGTTCATGTGAAATAATTCATACCCTTCGATGTGAATATTACTTGTGTTATCATCATTGAGCCATGTCTCTGACAGTGCTATTATCGTAAAAGTTCTATTTAACTGTTTTAAGTAATCTGTTATTTTGGATATATTTGCATTTATACTTCTGCTGTTAAAGTGAATAATAGAGAGAACTCCATTTGTTATATTGATGTCATTAAATTGCTCTTCATTGTAGTATTCGCTATCTTTTATTACTGGAAAAAAGTTAGCATCAATAACATCATTAACATTATATATTTTAGGTTCTGAGTCTTCGTATGTTGTCATGTTTTAATGTATTTGTTCATTTCAGTTGTTTCATTGATTTGTAATTTGTCCTCCCCTGAGCTCGTCTAGATCCTTCAGTTCTTTTATCATTTTAGGGTTAGCCCCTTCATGTGTTTTGATAAAGATGTTTCCATTTCTTGTCCATGTTGATGCTATTTTGTTTTGGTTTTTTAGCCACCTTGCTTCCTTTGCAATTTTTCCATTTTTTTTGTTAGATGTTCATTTATGTACACTTTTGTTCCCTTCAGTAGCTTTGATTTACTAATTACGTAGTTTCTGAACTTCCTGCTAACGAACTCGACGACTACCGACGGTTTGGAATTTGGTGATTTACTGGGCAGGGTGTAACAGAACGAAATGTCCTCATATTTTATGTCATAGTAACTGTCCCATAAAAAATTAACTACAGTCTCCTCCAGAGTCTCTAGTTCTTCCTGTGGTGCATCCTCAGTTGGGCCAGTGTTATTGAGAGCTTGTTTAAATGTCCGACACTTACTAACATCAAGTCCTGTGATCACCACGTTGTTTTTTTTGTGTATTTTTCCATGTCATCTATTTTTTTCCAGTTCAGCTATTTTATTGTCTTTGCTAATTATCAGATCTTTCAGTTGTCTTATTTCATCAACCAGACCGGCCTGTGAATCAATTTTTGCTGATAATTTTGATAGTTTTTCACTTATAGAGTTTAGTGATTTTTTAAAGTCTTGCATTTCTGTTGAGTTGTTTCCCTCCGACTCTGGTGACTTTTGTCCTTTACTTTTCGTCATACTTACAGAGTTTGTAGTCTAGTGGTAGCAGGTCTCTGGTTGATGGTTTGTTTACTGAACCACGTGGCCCTTCCACGAGGCTCACAGGCCTAACGATGGTGGCTGTGGCCCAGTGCCCTGATCAGCAGTTAGTTCAGAACTCACGGTCTCAGTAGTCTGCAGCAATCAGATCTGTTTTCCGAAGAGGTTGGCTCACTAGCCTGTCTTAGACGGCGGTCCTCCGGTTTGCACACGGTGTTGGGCCTCCTACAGTCGCAGCAGCTCCGGTGTTATTAGAACAGAACTCACGGTTTCAGCAGCCTGCAGCAATCAGCTCCATCATCCGAAGAGGCTTTGCTCACTAGATCCGATGCAGCCCAGTCAGCACAGCACGTAGCTCCAATAGCCTCAGGCGCAGCTCCAACACTAGCCCGGTCCCAGGCGGTGGTCCCCTGGCTCGCCCACGGTGAGTGTTTGTAAATAAGTAAATAAGTGTTTGTATAAATAAAGTTCTGTGCATGTTTATGGCCCAGTATGTCCGCTTGTTCAGTCTCATGCCGATAAATGTGTGTGCGGGGCTCCGTTAGCGTTATTTCCGCGACGTACGAACGAAACCAGGACCTACGAACAAGACGTTATTTTCACCCCCGAGCTACGGCAGAATCAAGCTGCGAACGGTCCTTAGGTCCGGAACTCGTTCGTAACTCGCGGGTTTCCATTATGTAAATACCCAACAGTATTTTTCATCTTTCCTTTATAAGGCTTTAATTTCTGCAAAGCTTAAGTCGGATTTTTATCTAAAAAAGTTAAGTCTGATCCTCTGTCCAGAGGACCAGACTTAACTTTTTTATATTTTTCTACCTAGATGATTGAGCATGCATCAGGATATTCTGATTTTTATCATTTGCTTTTCTGTCAGAGCCACAGATTTTCAGTTTAGTTTGCACCGGAGGAGGAGAAAATGCCTCCCAGTACAAAGTACTTCATGACTTCATGAGTGGAGTTTGATGTAGGTTTAAAGGTTTCTTTATCATTTTATCAGATGGTACAATATTTACTTCCAAAATGTCATTACTGTATTATTTTATTTGTCCCCTTGCTATAGTGAAATGTTCCTGTGCCTTCAATGCAATCCTGATCCACCCCATCATTAACTATAATAGATAAATTGATTTCTGGGTACCACTTTACAATAAGGCTCCCCTTATAGATGGTTAATAAAGAGTTTATAGATAATTTATTTTCACTATAAACACTTTATAAATCATTAATAACTGTTTATTATGCATTAATTAAGGGTGACAGAGAGACTAAACTGACCAGGTTCTTGCTAAATAGACCTTATTGTGTTTACAAGGCAGTAACTTAGTCTGAAATGTTTAATATAACAACTCTAGATGAAATATATAGGTGAATAGATTTGGCTTTGTATTTGGCAAGAAACTGGTCAGTTTTGTCTCTGTCACCTTTAATTAATGCATAATAAACAATTATTATTGCATAATAAACAATCATCTGATCTCTCTGTGCATAAACAGGCATATAAAGAACATCAGAAAGCGTACGCCTATTCTCTTAAAGAAGCACGCTCCAAATATTATTCTAACATCATCAACACCTGCCCTGGAAACTCTAAACAGCTCTTCTCCACAATAACTCGTCTGCTTAATCCCATTAAACAAACTCTTGAGGACTCTGCTCAAAAATGCGAGCTGTTTCTTTCATCTTTTAAAACCAAAATTGACACTATCAGATCTCAGCTCCACAACCTCCCTGTTCTCAGTGTGCCATCTACCCGTCTGCATTCTGGGACCCTTAACAGCTTTGACGAAGTTGTTCAGAGTGAGGTGGAGGCCATCATCAAGAAAATGAAGCCTTCATCCTGCGCCCTGGATCCTTTCCCCTCGTCTCTCATAAAATCCAATCACTCTGCAATAGGCCCACTTATCACTCAAATAATAAATCAGTCTCTTCAATCTGGTCATGTTCCACTGCCTCTAAAAACTGCCATCATTAGGCCTCTTCTGAAAAAATCTAATTTGGATCCCGACATTTTTTCTAATTACCGCCCAATTTCACACCTCCCTTTTCTGTCTAAAGTGCTGGAAAAAGCAGTTGCTGCTCAGCTGCAGGATCACTTACAACAACACTCCCTGTATGAGAAGTTCCAGTCTGGATTCAGGGCAGCTCACAGTACTGAGACTGCACTGCTGAGAGTTACTAATGATGTCCTCTTGGCTGCTGACACTGGCTCTCCCTCCATCCTTGTCCTCCTTGACCTCACTGCAGCCTTCGACACTGTGGACCATAGTATCCTCCTCCACCGTCTTCATGTGGAGGTCGGTCTCTGTGACACCGTCCTGGACTGGTTTAAATCTTTCCTCTCCAATAGGCTGGAATGTGTTAGTCTTGGCAACGCCACGTCCCAGACAGTCTCTGTCTCCTGTGGTGTCCCTCAGGGGTCGGTTCTGGGGCCCCTGTTGTTTTCCCTTTACATGCTGCCTTTAGGTCAAATTATTAATCAGTTCAACATTTCTTTTCACTGTTATGCCGACGATACACAGCTTTACATCAGGACTGGAGCATCCTCATCTTCCACCTTGTCATCTCCATCTTCACTCACTGCCCTCTCTGCCTGCCTGGAGGCAATTAGGGCATGGATGAATCAGAACTTTCTTCAATTAAACTGCTCCAAGACTGAGGCCATACTGATTGGCACCCCTCACCAGGTACAAACATCTCCTATAACAACACTTTCCTTTTCTGGACAAGACATCCCCCTCTCCACCTCTGTTACTAATCTTGGAATAAAAATGGACTCCAATCTTACATTTGAAAATCACATTAAGCTTCTGTTTAAAACTTGCTTCTTCCATCTTCGAAACATCTCTAGACTTCGCCCATCCCTAACTTTTTCCGATGCTGAGAAGCTCGTCCATGCTTTTGTCTCCTCCAGGCTCGACTACTGCAACTCCCTGTTTATTGGAATCCCTGGCAAAAACCTTCAGAAACTTCAATATATTCAAAACAGTGCTGCAAGGATCTTGTTGCGAGTTCGTAAATTTGAACATATTACGCCCATTCTTCATAACCTTCATTGGCTTCCTGTCGCCTACAGAATTCAGTACAAAACTGCTCTCATTACACATCAATGCTTACACGGAACTTCACCAGATTATCTGAAGGATATTCTTATTCCATACTCATCCACCCGGTCGCTGCGGTCACAGAACAGTAATCTCCTTCACATTCCGAGAACCAAATTAAGGACCATGGGAGACCGGGCTTTCAGTGTGGCTGCCCCCCGCCTGTGGAACTCTCTTCCTGACTGTCTGAGAGCCCCACAGTCTGTGGTTGACTTTAAGAGCGGCTTGAAGACCTTTCTTTTCAACCGAGCATACTCTACCTCCTCATGATTCTACTTTTGATCTTAGTTGATACTGTTATTGATTTTACTTGTTTTATTACTTGTTTTATTGACATTTAATTCTGTTGCACCTTGTAGCACTTTGAGATTTTCATTAATGAAAAGTGCGTTATAAATTGAATTCATTATTATTATTATTATTATTATTATTATTAATGATTTATGAAGTGTTTATAGAGGAATGAATAACTTACCTATAGTGTTTATAGAGGAATGAATAACTTAGTACCTATAAACTATTTATTAACCATCTATAAGGGGAGCCTTATTATAGCCAGAATTGCACCACTCAGGGTGGCAGCATGTTGGAGTAGCTCTGTTGCATTCATTCTGAGGTTTTGCTTTTGAAAACTTTCCTCTTTTTCTGGACTTAAATCACGTTCTTTTGGATGATTGTTTCCTCTGGTGTCAGATGCTGTGCAGCTGGAGAGATTTTTACTGAAACTGTTTTAGTTTGGGACATTTGTTATGATGTGTAACCATAACAACAAGGTGGTTTTTTATAACTGGGAACAGCTGATTAACATCTCAAAAGCTCAAATAATGCCTCAAATACAGCCCCAAATCTCAAATGAGTTGAAAAAGAGGCACCATAGATGCATCCCCATCTCCTTGTCAACTTTGCTCGAATGCCTGACCACTGAGATCCTGGAACTAGCAGGAAACGTGGCTCGTGACAGCAGAAGAACATGATCATTTCCCGGTATCTGCAGCCGGCTGTCCGCAGCAACAAAGAGCTCGGCAGGCTGCTGGGAGGAGTGGCCATTGCTCTGGGAGGAGTTCTGCCTGGCATTTGGGTGGTCCTGCAGCCAAGGAACCGAGAGGTCAGCAAAGTCTGGGTGGACGGATCAGATGGCATCTGTGGCCAGTTTCTAAGGATCTGCTATGGGATAGACCTTTACAAGAGATCCTTCCTGCCTACAGCCATCAGTATTTATAACATCTCAATGAAACGAGGATAACGAGATACAACATTTAATTTCCATTTGGGATTAATATAGTATTTTTAAATTGAACTGAATTGTAAAGTGGTACCAAATTCTGCCTTTTTACTTTTGTTTTGTTTTCTTTTGTTTAAACACTTTTTAATTTAACTTTACCTTCTTAAGTATGTTTTAACTCAACAGAAATATTGCGGAGTTAAAGCATTTTCAGTTGTTTCTGAATCAAAGAAAGGATTTTAAATGTATTTGAACATTACAGTAAAACAATGAAATAAATAAAATAAGGTTACCTTTCCAAGCCCAGGTGTATCTTTGATTTTATTGGCTGCACGAAGAAGGCAAGGTGGTGCAGGTGGAGGTGCCTTCAGCAAGGCAGAGCTGAAATTTGTGGGGAACAGAGGAGAGTCACATGATAAAGGAGAGGATGTCACCGGAGCTGTGACTGCTGCACTTTTCTGTTTCTTCTTCTTGGATGCCAAGTTCAACTTCTGAGCCGCTCTGAGAGACAGAAGCACAAAGGAGAAGGTTAGAGAAGAAGAGAAGTATTTCAAATATTCAAGACACTTTGTGACTGTAAATACAATAAAAGTACATTTCCCTCATATTTACAAAATGAAGGGTCTGGGAAATTTAGGGTTTATCTATATTCTGCTTCATTATAAAATAAAAAAAACCTGTGAGAGTATGCACTTATGTATATTTGCGTACAGCACAAACACATTCCAGGTCACACATATACTGTAGTGCCATGTTATTAGAGGGAGGTACTGTACATTTTATTTGAGTACAAATGTATTTCCAGCAGGAGCTGCAGGTAATTAAAAAGCAGCCATGTTAAAAAAATAAAAATAAAAGGAAAACTCAAATATCTTTAGAAATTATTCAGAAAATGTTCTCAATAGAAATTAATCTCAAAAGAGAATCTGACTTGTAAAAGGCAAAAAGATAAAGAAATAAGTGATGGCTCAAGATATTTTAGCCACTTAACTGTTGACTGCTTCTTTCAACACAATGCTACTTTGAACCATAGCCTTTTCTAATAACATATTTAGTTTCTTCCTTCCTTTAGCAGAAATAGTTCATATTTATTTAACAGACTGAATTGCAGCTTTCGTCTCCATTATAGTAATTTAGAATAAAAAGACAACAATGTCAAGCTCAAAATGTATCCATCATTTTGTCATTATCATGCTCATATGTAAGTGGTGTAATGCTTTTGGTTTGACCTTGAAATCAAGCCCTTGTGCTGCGGTTCAGAGGTAAACAAACACACATTTTGATCTGCCAACAGCGCCTGTGTGTGATGATATTACTGTAAATTAAATCAAATCACAGTCTGCCTCGGTAACATAACCACAGCCGAGCGCAAAGACAGAAATCAAGAATCAAGAATCAAGAATCAAGAATCAAGAAGGTTTATTAACATTGCATCAATTTTCATCAATACAACGTAAATATGTAGTTACAGACATCCAGGAGAGAGAATGAGTTTAAGTGAAAGATGTTTCAGGGAAGAAAGTGAATCTGCAATCAAATCACTCATGATTTATTTTGGTCTCAACGATTCAAGAAGCTGCAGCTGAAACACATTAATGTAACACATTATCCATTTAATCCAATAAAAGCCTCTAAAACCGCAGGACGTGGCTTCCTGTCCAGTTTGATTCTCACAGATACTCCAAATATTTTAACAGGAGGCAAGAAATGAGTGAGACCTTGTGTCCTGACACACTCTCCGTCCAGAAGCCATGTTTTCACACCATTGGCTTTCAATTAACTGCGGCAAGGAACAGAAATGAGGCAGAGGAGGAGAAACGCTGAAAGTGGGAGAAGAAGAGAGATGTGGATCAAGTGACCCGTGGAACGATGAAGCGTTTCACCATTTGACCGACTCTCCCAGGAGATTTGTGTGTGAATCTGTGTGTGTGTGTGTGTGTGGCAGCCCACTGCGTGAAGCAAACCTCCATGAGAAGACCACTAATAGGGTTTTCACTGTGTGCTGGCTAGCTTACATCTGAGAAATGTGATCAGAGGCAATTACAGGTTTTCTTATTATAGTGGTATAACATTCAATTCACTTTTATTCATCACGAGAAAAAAAATAATTATAAACCGTTTGCTAGGTGTAAAAATATACTTTAAATATGAATGACTTGGACTAAATTTGTTCTTAAGAATACCACAAGACCATTTTGTTAAACGATGTTAGTACAAACTACAATCCAAAAAGTGTTATTTTGTATTTTTATTTCCACTGAATTAAGAGGTTGTGGTTGCTGTAGTGCTACGGATGGTTGCAGGAAGTGTTGTGACAGTGATAGATTCATGCGGTTTCTCTGTTGGGGATTCCTGCTACTTTTCCCCCTCCATCACCGCAATAATGCAAATTATGATTGCATTATGTTTTATGTGCATGTGGACTTGTTGCTGAATGTTATTTGAATGAATCGCCACATTGCATTCATAATGTTTATGCTTTTTTTTTGGGGGGGGGTTAGTATTTGCTCTCGGGCAGCACGGTGGCACAACTGGTAGAGCTGCTGCCTCTCAGCGAGAAGGTTGCCGGTTCAAATCCCGGTCCGGGGGCCTATCTGGGTGGAGTTTGCAAGTTCTCTCCGTGCGTGCGTGGGTTTCCTCCGGGTACTCCGGTTTCCTCCCACAGTCTAAAAACACAGCGGCTTCGGATGTTGTCAGTCCATTAAATGGGCGTTATTAGTTGTTATCATCCCCATATATAGCGGCGAAACTGTCCAACCTACCTCCTAGCAGGTTTAAAAGAGCGTTATTTGCGTTATAATCGCTGTGAGTAGGCAGCGTCTTGCCACAAACCCGGAAGTGTTTATTTTTTGCTTTATTCAGCTTATATAACCGTTTTCCTAAACTTAACCTTAGACCTGACCCAGAGGACCAACCCTGAACTTAACCCCCTTACCCTTGTGCCTAAACCTAACCAAGACCCTAAACGTAACGCTAGACCCTTTACTATAAACTTTAACACGTAGCTAATGATGAAGCCTGCTGTCATCGCTACCAACGGTGACAACATACCTTAAAACCTACTAGGAGGTACAGGAGGGGCAGTCTGACCGCGTATGGGGATGATAATAACTGATAATGGCCATTTAGTGGTTGATAACGTTCGAAGCGGGTGAAAAACATGCATGTTAGGCTGATCTAAATTGTCCCTAGGTGTGAGTGAGAGATTGAATGGTTGTTTGTCTCGTTTGTCTCTGTGTGGCCCTGTGATAGACTTGCGACCCGTCCAGGGTGTACCCCGCCCCTCACACTGTGATTGCTGGACATGGGCACCAGCGACCCCCGTGACCCAAAATGGAAGAAGTGGGTAAAAGATAATGGATGGATGGATGGATAGTATTTGTTCTCTTGTTCTTTTATTGCCCCTCTGAACAGTTCAGTCTATGGCACAACTTGGCAGTGGTGCCAACCAACACCAGTGAACTGGTGACATTTGATGATGAATGACCTGAGACTTGCCTCTATTCTAATATAACTGTAAGTACTTTGCTTTATATTAGTTATGTCATTCTATCTATTCATTAATTTTGTTCCCATTACCTTCTCATCTCAACTTTGTCACAGCCGCATTTACTTCATTTTGAACGTTCTGTTTCGTTGACCTCTATATCCTCAGGACATTATTACATGCAGTGTCCCCTCAGAGTGGACTGAACTAGGCAAAAGGGCCTTCTCCTGCTCTGCTTCTGTTTTCTGGACTATCTTGCAAAAAATCTGAAGATCTCAACCTTGACCTTTCTAAGTGGCTTCAAACATCTGTTAAGTGCATGGGAAAAAATCAATGCAGACATGTTCCTGTTTTTAGTTTTCTACATCGCCTTACAACCTAACTGGGTTTTTTTGTTACATTTTTTAATACCATATTATTTTCACTTGTTCTCAGTTTGTATGCATCCTTTATTGTCATCACTCTTTGTTAAAGTCAGGTCTCTTGTAAATGAGTCCCCAAGACTCAATGGGATTAACCTGTATAAATAAAGGTTGAATATGTCGACTCATCCACAAACCTCTGCCTTCATTGAATGCACTGATTTCTGCTCACTCCTCTCCCTTCAACTACTTAAAGTGAGACTAAACCCAGGTTGAGACGGTAACTCCTCCCCCAGGCCATTTTCAAAATTTCTCTCAAAATGGGCGTGTAGAGAGTCAAGCAGGGGAGGAGGTTGTGGGTTGTCCTGTGTTCACGCCCCCTCTAGTGGTGAACTCTCACCCCTCCCCAAGTTTAGATTTCAAAATGGCGGATAGTCGCGTCTTCAGTAAGTAAATGCCTAAACTTGTACTAAAATAACAGTTCTAAAATGTTGTTGCGTGTATTTAATCACACACAGCTTAAGCGTATGCTTCTGAACACTGAACACATGAAAAACCTGTGTTTAGCTGCATGGCATGAGGTGTACGGTTGTGTTTTTGTCTTTGTTTGGATCACAACGGAGTTGTAGTCCAGCTGCAGTGACTTTAATTCACCACATCTTATTACTTAGCACATTACAAAAGTAACGTTTCATAATATATTTTATTTTAAAATATTGATTTCATCTACCCTCGTTTTTTTGACGTTTTGGCTTAATTTTAATATGCAACCTAGAACTGAACACACGTTGTTTTTTGAATTGACTATAAATGAGCACTAAACAGTGGTAAAATATTTTATTTGTTTTCCAAAGATCCGTGTTTAGAAACATTCTATAAGCTTGTATGATATATTTGTTAGGACGTGCATACAGTATATGTTTAAGCTATGTGTCAGCTAATCAAAACTGAGCACAGCTGGTAAGATTTATGAGAAATTATATTTTTTCAATGCAAACCAAACAAATTGCAATGAATTTAACAATACTGTATCCTTTCAAATGTTTTTTTCAGAGAACTGTGATGACTCAAGCACCCATGCAGCAGCCACGCAGAGTAAGACGATCCCATGATGATGCAGAGTCTCGGCCAGAGCTGCTGCTTCTCCTGAGACCTGCATCCACGACAATGTTGGTACAGCTGAGACCCTGGTGTTTGTTTCTGGCTGGCAGGTGCAGCATCTTGAAGGTGGTTGGGACTGCTTTCTCTTCTGTCCACTGCATCCATACAGACGAGCTGGAGGTGGTGTCCCGTGTGACACGACACAGAAACTTTTGTTGTTTTGAATTAACTTACTGTTAATAAAATGAATCATAAACAACTAGTTTTTGTAATCAATTTCTTTCTTTACAGACCTCTGTATTGATAAATACATTTCCAAGTCATACATCAAAGTCAAATTTAAAAGTCAACTTTATTGTCCAAACTGCAATATGTACAGAACATACACAGGATTGAAATTGCATTTCTCTCAGATGCATGCATAATTTAAACAAACATTTAATAAACATGTTTACATCAGCAATTTTTACAAAGTAATGTTTAAATTTAATATAAATTATAATTGTTTCAGGTGTGCAAATATTAAATATTGTAAAACAAAAGAAACAAAGTGCAATAATCAATTAGAGTAATCCAAATTGTACATTATTAAAAAAGTTATAGGAAGCATAAATTTTTAAACGTTAAAATTTAAAAGTTTCCTGTACTTGAATTTATGACTTATAAAAAAATCCCTTTCTGACATAGGTTATGGCCAGATGTGAACAGGTGGGTGTGTACACCTGTGTTACAGACCACCCAGGTGCCCAGTCCACACAGGGTTAGAAGAAAACATAAATAATAATTTAACACAAGCACATAGTAATTTACATAAAGGGTATCCTATTCTAAAAGAAGTTCACAGAACCAGATGCGAAGTGCCAAATGTGTGACATGTATTTCAAATTCAGCGGAAGATGATGCAGAGTCTCGGCCAGAGCTGCGTCATCTCTTGAGACCTCCATCCACGACAATGTTGGGTGCAGCTGAGACCTTGGTGTTTGTTTGTGGATGGCAGGTGGACCATCCTGCGGGTGGAGCATCCTGAAGGTGGTCTCGAGTGTTTGGGACTGCTGCACGGCTCAGATTCCCTGGATGTGGAACGCCTCATATGGAGCTAAAAAACAACAACACATTTTTAATCACCTTACAAAAAAACATACTTGAGAAACATTACTGTTCTATCACTTTGTTGACCTGTCAAACAGATGACCCAGTGCAAAATAAATACTGCTGCACAGATTATTATTATTATTTTACAAATACCTTGATCCACAACATTATTTGCAACAAAAGAACGCAGGTGCTGTGCGAATTTCTGTTCCCCCGTGAGAATCTGTTCCCCCTGTGTCGGGAGCGCGCACCCTTTCTCTCAAATAATGAAAAAACAACAACAACAAAAACCCAGACATTAACTATCAAAAAATAGCAGCTAGAAATAATTTTTCTCCAGTCATATTTTTAATTTGAATGAGATTTAGCCTACCACAAAGCCTACACTTATCTTTGCAGGAAGTTTTCTTGTCCTCTATCAGCTGCTTCCAGCCTTCTATATTAGTAATAAAAATTATAAATAGGCTATATATGATGTGTTGGTGGCTGATACTTTGTATTTGTCAGACTAGATTCTGTCGGAGATAAATAAATAAAAAACCTGTACAGTAGTCTACACCCCACACTCTAGACCAGGTTTATTTATTTAGTGGAGGTTTTATATTTATTTATTTATCACCAGGAGCTGTCGATTAAAATGAGCTATAACTGTGACACGATAGTGTGGACTCGTTTCAGAACTCAGATGCGCCTCACGGTCGGATCCCGACACAGGGGGAACAGATTCTCAGGGGGGAACAGAGCATTTAAACACAACTACAACACAATAACGTTGATCAGCAACAGATGAAAACGCCACGACCTTATGTGGGGCCACACCGAAGCAAAGCTGCAGGTCGCAAACACAGCACATGAAGAAACACGTCATATACTCAAAAGATAAATTATGGAATGAAAGGTGTAAAATGGTACTCACCTCCAAACGGATTGTACCCTGATGGTGTAAGGGTGGGTGAACATCAGTTTGAAGAGCTATTCTTGGAACAGCTTCACTCATCAATCCTAATGCTATGTTGCTAATCGCTAATCCAACCCCTGAACTCTGGAGGGGGAGTGACCTTCTCGGGGGAGTGGCTCCAGTTTTATATTAAGGCAGGAGACGATGTGACGTCACAACGGAGCAGACATGTCACAACAGAGCATTTGAGCTAATAGTAAAATTAACGTGCAATTGTGGTGGACCACTAGGGGGCTCTACTCACACCCAGTGGACCGAATGTATTACAGGATGCTTTTATTGTGAAAGGTCCAGAGGACCGGATGTTATGTGGGTATATAAAGCAGTGTTGGGCGGGTTCCCGCCAGTTTAGTAAGAGTTGATTAAAAGGTGAAGTTCTGCAGCCTGTCTCCTGTGTCGTCTCTTCACCTCCTCTTACACTGGTGACCCTCGTGAACTGAACATGTCGACATCTGACGCTTCAGCCAGCTCTCTTCAGCTGTCTACTGCTGTGGAACCTACACAGGCGGCCCCGCACGCTTTTTCGGTGGCCGTTAAAATCCCGGACTTCTGGCTGCACGCGCCTGAGTCGTGGTTCGCCCACATCGAATCACAGTTTGCTCTTCGCGGGATTTCTGTTGACGACACCAAATACCACCATGTGGTTGCTTCGCTGGATCCGCTGACAACCCAGCGGGTAATGAGCCTGCTACAAAACCCTCCTGCACACGGAAAATACGACGCCCTCAAGAAGCTTCTTCTGCGGCGCTACACACTCTCAGAGGCGGAGCGCGCTGAGAAACTATTTTCCTTCTCCGGTTTGGGTGACGGAACAGCTCTCGAGCTCGTGGAGAGCATGTTGTCCTTGCGGGGATCGGACGACTGCGAGTTCCTCTTCCGCCACCTCGTCCTCCGCCAGCTTCCAGCTCCTGTGCGAACCGCCCTGGCCAACTCCCCGTTTCTGCAGGAGAAGGACTACCGCTCGCTGGCCGAAGAAGCCGACCGCATCATTCTAACCACGAGGACCTTCGCGGTACAGGCGGTGGTCCCGGGATCTCCAGCAGCGCCCGAGTTTCGAGCGACGCACACAGCGCCGGACGAGCCAGCGGTGGTGGCAGGAGTCACTAGCCGCAGGCGGGCAGGTCCAGTTCTTTGTTTCTACCACGCGCGTTTTGGCGCCAAAGCACGACGGTGCGTCCCGCCGTGCAGCTTCAAGCCGCAGGGAAACGAGACCGCCAACAGCCGCTAGCAGTCGCAGCCGTTGGCGAGAAGGAAAGGCTGCTTTTCATCGAGGACTCGAAGTCAGGGAGGCGGTTCCTGGTGGACTCTGGGTCGCAGAAGAGCCTCGTCCCCCCGACTGGCTCCGACAGGTTGGCTGAAGGCTGCGGGCCACAGCTAACCGCGGCGAATGGCTCTCCCGTCAAGACGTTTGGCGAAAGGTTGGTGACTGTGCGTTTCCATGAACGGGACTTCCGGTGGAACTTTGTGGTAGCTGCTAGCTCGGTCCCTATTTTAGGGGCTGATTTTCTTTGTGCTCACGGGCTCCTGGTTGATGTAGCTAACAGACGTTTGATCGACGCTGTGTCTTTTTCGTCACTGCCTTGTAAGACGCGAGGAGCTGGGCCTTTAATACATGCTAACTTTTTAGCTTCGGGTAATGTGTTTCAACGTTTATTGTCTGAGTTTCCCTCGCTGACTGTTCCTGATTTTGCAACCACAAACACAAAACATGGGGTCGAACATTATATTCCCACAACGGGGCCCCCGGTGTTCGCACGTGCACGCCGCCTCGATGCTACTAAGCTAGCAATCGCACAGGAAGAGTTTGCTAACATGGAGCGTTTAGGCATCGTGCAGCGCTCAAACAGTCCGTGGGCCTCCCCCCTCCACATGGTGCCCAAGGCAGATGGCAAATGGCGGCCATGTGGAGATTTCCGCCGCCTCAATAACATCACAGAGAATGATCGTTATCCCATCCCCCACATCCAGGATTTTTCAGTGCACCTGGCTGGGACCTCCATTTTTTCTAAAGTAGATTTAGTACGGGGGTACCACCAGGTTCCTGTGCATGTGGAGGATGTCCCTAAGACCGCTGTTATCACGCCTTTCGGCCTGTTTGAGTTTTTGCGCATGCCTTTTGGTCTTAAAGGTGCAGCACAAACATTTCAGCGGTTGATGGATTCAGTCCTAAGGGGTCTGTCCTTCGTATTTGTGTACTTGGACGACATCCTGGTGGCTAGCAGCTCGGCTGAGCAGCACCTGTCCCACCTCCGTGAAGTTTTTCAGCGCCTGGCAGCACATGGCCTGATTGTAAACAATGCGAAATGCCAATTTGGGCTGCCAGTCATTGACTTTTTGGGCCACCGCATTTCCGCAAGTGGCGCCGTCCCGTTACCAAACAAAGTGCAGGCGGTGTCAGATTTCCCACAGCCCCAGTCTGTTAAAGCGCTACAAGAGTTTTTGGGAATGGTTAACTTCTATAACCGTTTCCTCCCCAGGGCAGCACAACTGCTGCGTCCGCTCTATGGAGCGCTGAAAAAGAAAAAGCCCAACGACAGTGTTGACTGGACACCAGAACGCCTACAGGCATTTGGTGATGCTAAAGCTGCACTGGCCACTGCTGCCCTTTTGGCCCATCCATCCCCAGCGGCGCAAATAGCTTTAACAACCGACGCATCTGATGTTGCGGTGGGGGCTGTGTTAGAACAGCAGGTTTCCGGGGTTTGGCAGCCGCTTGCATTTTTCAGCCGTACGCTGCGGGACAATGAGCTGAAATACAGTGTTTTTGACAGAGAGTTGCTGGCGCTTTACCTGGCTACACGCCATTTCAGGTTTTTCCTGGAAGGCCGCCAGTTCACTGCATACGTTGACCACAAACCCCTGGTCTTTGCTATGTCAAAAATTTCTGACCCCTGGTCTGCTCGCCAGCAACGCCACCTCGCAGCGGTGTCTGAATTTACTACAGACATTCAGCATGTGGCTGGAAAATCCAACGTGGTGGCCGACTGTCTCTCCCGGGTGCTGATCGCTCCCGTGTACGTTGGCATCGATTTTTCTGCTATGGCTGCGGACCAACGTAGCGACGCAGAAATACTCGAGCTCCAGTCCGGCCCCACAGGCCTCGAGTTGGAGGAAAGGCGGGTGAATGACGGAGGTCCTCTCCTGCTCTGTGACGTATCTACGGGCAGGCCCCGCCCCCTGGTTCCAGTTTCATGGCGACGCCGCGTTTTTGACTCCTTACATTCCCTTTCTCACCCAGGTGTTAGAGCCTCTGTGAAACTGGTCAGCTCAAAGTTTGTTTGGCCCGGTCTGCGTAAAGCAGTTAAGGAGTGGGCAGCAGCGTGTGTTCCATGCCAGCGTGCTAAGGTCAACAGGCACACCAAAGCACCGTTGGAACCTTTCCCCATCCCAAGTCGGCGGTTTGATCATGTGCACGTAGACCTAGTAGGCCCTCTGCCTCCATCACAGGGTTTTACTCATCTGCTGACTATGATAGACCGGACCACCAGGTGGCCAGAGGTGGTTCCCCTGACGTCCACAACATCTGCAGTGGTGGCCCGGGCCTTTTTGTCTACCTGGGTTGCACGTTTCGGCCCCCCTTCAGACATTACATCGGACAGGGGCCCGCAGTTTGTTTCGGAGCTTTGGTCTACCATGGCCAAGGGTCTGGGGACTAACGTTCACAGGACCACCGCTTACAACCCCCAAGCTAATGGTTTGTGTGAACGGTTTCACAGGTCATTGAAAG
>JBBPBX010062537.1:7413-20802 GCA_038048925.1 Garcialebias charrua
ATATATATATATATATATTGTATATATACACTATATATATATATATATACACTATATACACTATATATAAAACGGCCAAAAGCTACATGACTGAATGTTGTCCACCTGATGAAGCTAAGTGTGTTAGCATTAGCTCACGTGCTGTCAATCATCCGTTAGTTCGCAGCTGTTTTCTATCTGTGATTCAGGAGCAGGCTGCGGTGTTCCTCTGTGCAGCTCTGACACTGACTGAGAGCTTTTTATTCTCTGCGTTGCTCCTGGGACATGCCATTCGTGGAGGACCCTGCTCGTCATCTCTCTAAAACCCGCCTGAGGTCAGGTTTGTCTGCCCACGGTTTGGAGCTGCCTCCCGCAGTGAGTGGAAAGACTCGCGCGGAGCTGCACGTGACACACTGATCACAGAACAGCTGCGGAGTTTTCCACTGATCACGACCTGATTCAACATGTGGCAGTGAGTCGATCAGTTCATACCTTTAAGCAGATTTTTTTAAACAAAAAATAATGTCAACTTTGTATATTTACATTGGTTTACATAGACCATACAGGCCATGCATGTGGATAATAATTTACTTGTAACTTAGCAACCCTCCTGAGACACAAATGAAGGGTCTGCACTGACTGAGCTGTATAGATTTACATGTCTCTGGACTCAGCCCATGTTACAGACATGCACACCTGTTATTTCTGCCTGGGAACTGGCCACTCCTCGACTGCTCTGGTCTTCTCGGGGTCAGTTCGATAACAACCACTCTCAAAAATGAACCCCAAGAACGATACTGAGGTCACATGAAACTCACACTTTTCTCCTTTAACATATAACTGGTTTTCGTAGAGTCTCTGTAGGACTCTACGTACGTGGTTGTAATGCTCTTTCTCGTCTCTAGAATAAACAAGGATATCGTCTAAGTACACAAAAACGAAGTCCCCCAAAAAGTCACGCAAGACATCATTAATCAAAGCCTGGAACACAGCAGGTGCATTGGACAAACCAAAAGGCATTACCAAATACTCAAAATGCCCGAGTGGTGTCTTGAATGCGGTTTTCCACTCATCCCCCTCTTTAATCCGCACCAAATGGTAGGCGTTTCTGAGATCCAATTTAGTGAAGACGGTAGCAGATGGGAGTTGTTCATATATGGAATCAATAAGGGGTAATGGATATTTGTTCTTTACAGTAATATTGTTAAGACCCCTATAATCAATACATGGACGTAAAGTGCCATCCTTCTTCCCCACAAAGAAAAACCCAGCTCCTACAGGTGAAGTGGAGGGACGTATTATGCCAGATTCAAGAGATTCTTTGATGTATTTCTTCATAGACTCCCTTTCAGGTCCCGACAGGTTATACAATCGACTAGCCGGTAATGTGGCACCAGGTAGGAGGTCGATAGTACAATCATAGGGACGGTGGGGAGGTAGAGACAAAGCATGTTGTTTACTGAAAACAGGAGCCAAATCATGGTAGACAGATGGGATCTCAGAGACGTCTACTTCCTCGTGTGACACAACATCCGCAGGTTGACATGTGACAGCAGAACGAAGGCATTGTGCTAGACACCTATCACTCCATTTTTCAATTCTCCCCAACTCCCAGTTAATAGTCGGATTGTGTTCTTTTAACCAAGGATATCCAAGAATCAGTTGGGGGGTGGAAGCTTTAAACACATAAAAATCAATAGTCTCGTGGTGATTGCCTGAAATGATTAGACTAATGTCTGTAGTTTTTAGGGTAATCTGGTCTAAAGTTTCACCAGTAACCCCAGCTATACAAATGGGAGGAATCTCCCGAGTGGGCAAAGACAACCCTTGAACCAAGTCCAAACTAATCAAATTTTGTTCTGCGCCAGAATCCAACAAAGCTGGAACAGGATGATGATTGTGGTGGATTTGGATAAGTGTGGGTAATAACAGTCTACAGGCGGAGGAGAGAGCAGAAGTACCCACCAATATCTCTCTCTTTATTGGCGGGCGTTCTCGTTTCCCCCCAGGAGGGGGCAGTCTCTCCGGTAGTGCCCGGTCTTTCCACAGTACATGCAGGCGTTACTGTCACTGCGTCTTTGTCTCTCCTCAGGAGACAAATGATATTTATTTATCTGCATGGGCTCAGGTTCAGAAAATGAACGAAAACGTTCTGTGGGAACGACGTGACGAGAAAATGACACGGGGTCTCTGTCTCTCTGGGACTTGTAGTTTGTAAACGAGTTCTTGTATGCGCGGGGCTCACCTGATGACGTTTCGAAACCGGAAGTGGAACGATGACGGGAGTTGTAGTCCTTCTCTCTTCTCCGCTCCCGGAAACGCTCGTCGATAGCACCCGCTAGGTCGATTAGCTCGTCAAAACTCTCAGGTTCGTCTCTAGCGGCGATCTGGTCCTTGATGGAATCGGAGAGGGAACTTAAAAAAGTACCTTTCAGTGCGAGGTCGTTCCATCCGGTCTGGGCAGCAAGGATACGGAACTCTAGGGCGTACTCCGCGACAGGCCGACCTCCCTGACGGAGTCCAAGGAGCCGCTTTACGGCGTTGGGTTGTTGAAGAGGTCGGTCGAAGATTCGGCTGAATTCCTTTAACAAGGTATCAAAGGTGATATAGTCAATGTTGTGAAACTGTAAGTAGGAATTTGCCCAACTCAGTGCTTCACCCTTCAGTTGATTGATGAAATACGTGATTTTAGCGGCGTCTGTTGTGTAAAGCTGAGGGGCCGCTCTGAATGCTAGTTTACACTGCAGGACCGCAGTGAAGTTATTTTCATATTGGACGTTGGATATTCGAGCTCCGTGCCTTCAGCGGTGCGTTGCTCTCGTCAGTCCGCTTCATGGAGTCTGATTTCGGCCAGCCGCGCTAAGTCTGCCCCCCCACTGATTCGAGCTCCGTGTGTTCACCTGATTCGAGCTCCGTGTCTTCATCGGTGCATTGCTCTCGTCAGTCCGCTTCATGGAGTCTGATTTCGGCAACAGCGCTGAGTCTGCCCCTACTCAGAGACGTCATGGTTCACTTAGGGACCGTCAACAAATTTTCGACCGCGTCAACTCTTCAGAAACATAAAATAATATATTTTACACGATTTGACCCACCCACAATTACTGTTTATTAAAAAGTGTTTACAGCTGTTTATTTCTCAATTTTTATGCATTTTGTATTTTTTTCACAATTTAATATTTAATAAATCACAGTTTTTGGTCAATACCATTCAGGTCTTTTGAGCCACCCACACAAAACTTACATCAAACTACTCTCCAAGACCAGGCCTATGAGGCACAGCTTTTTGTTTTTCATTTTTATGCATTTTGTAATTTTTAACAATTTATTAATTCAGAAATCACTGTTTTTGCTCAATGCCGTTCAGGTCTTTAGAGCCACCCACACAAAACTTACATCAAACTACTCTCCAAGTCCAGGCCTATGAGGCACAGCTTTTTGTTTTTCATTTTTATGCATTTTGTAATTTTTAACAATTTATTAATTCAGAAATCACTGTTTTTGCTCAATGCCGTTCAGGTCTTATGAGCCACCCGCACAAAACTTACATCAAACTACTCTCCAAGACCAGGCCTATGAGGCACAGCTTTTTGTTTTTCATTTTTATGCATTTTGTAATTTTTAACAATTTATTAATTCAGAAATCACTGTTTTTGCTCAATACCGTTCAGGTCTTTAGAGCCACCCACACAAGTCTTACATCAAACTACTCTCCAAGACCAGACCTATGAGGCACAGCTTTTTATTTTTCATTTTTATGCATTTTGTAATTTTTAACAATTTATTAATTCAGAAATCACTGTTTTTGCTCAATGCCGTTCAGGTCTTTAGAGCCACCCACACAAAACTTACATCAAACTACTCTCCAAGTCCAGGCCTATGAGGCACAGCTTTTTGTTTTTCATTTTTATGCATTTTGTAATTTTTAACAATTTATTAATTCAGAAATCACTGTTTTTGCTCAATACCGTTCAGGTCTTTAGAGCCACCCACACAAGTCTTACATCAAACTACTCTCCAAGACCAGACCTATGAGGCACAGCTTTTTATTTTTCATTTTTATGCATTTTGTAATTTTTAACAATTTATTAATTCAGAAATCACTGTTTTTGCTCAATGCCGTTCAGGTCTTATGAGCCACTCGCTATGGCAGGCAGTGTTAACATTTAATAGCTTGACTGGATATCTATTTCAGATATCTCACATACATTTCTTCCTAGTCAAAATGAACATTCCAGATATCTAAAACATCATTCTTCCTATCTAAAATGTTCATTTTAGATAGGAAGATTTTAATTCTTACTAGTACAAATGATGTCACTTTCCCCATTCATGTGTATTGGGCTTTTACTTCCAGATATCTAAAATAACATTCTTCCTATCTATAATAAACATTCTGGATGTCTACAAATGAATTATGACGAGGATGAACTCTAAATTCAGATCTCCATAATCCAGTTAATACTAGTCATAATGACCATTTCAGATATCATAAATGAAGAAGTCATTCTAGATATCCAGTTATCAATTCTTGACATCCAAAATGCATTTCTACTAGTATAAATCTAGTTAAAGATATCAACTACTGATTATTTGACTAGTTAATGTGGAATTTCAGATATCTGAAATGTTAATAATGCCTATACAAATTACACTTATAGATACTTACAAATATATTTTGACTATCGTTCAGCAGAATAATAGGGCTCCGTTTTAACATATAATAGGCAAGCTGACTAGCCGCATTTCTATTATAGATAGCACTAATACATTCTACCTAGTCACAATTAAAATATTCCTAGTCAGAATTGTAATACAGCTATCACCAATTACATTTATGCCAGTATGAATTAACATTTCAGTGATCTGTAATCAAATTAGTACTAGTAAAAACTAAGTTTCAGATATCTAAAAATCATTACATATTTTAAGTGGCCGATTTAACATATATTAGCTTAACTGGATATGTATTTCAGACATCTTAAATTGAATTCTTCCTATCTGAAATGTTCATTTCAGATAGGAAGAATCGCATTCTTACTAGTACAAATAATTTCAGTGGGCTTTTACTTCCAGATATCTAAAACAACATTTCTCCTCTCTAAAATAATAATTTCAGATAGGAAGAATGGAGTTCATACTTTTTGCCTCTACAACAACATCAACTACTACCTCATACATATACTGTGTACATTGACTCATTCGCTGCTTTGCCACTTTGCAAATGTCAATGCTAGAAACCTTTAGTTTATTTTAGTTATACTTTTTATACTCTTTTTTTATACCACTATGCAAAAAAAAAAAAAAAAAACACACAGGACAGTGTTAGTTTTACTATTTTTATGCTTATGTCTATTATTATATGTTTCAGTGTTTCAATGTTTAGATGTTTACTGTTGCACCGAGGGACTGAGAGAAACGCAATTTCGGTCCTGTGTATGTCCTGCACTGTACATATTGCAGATCTGACAATAAAGTTGACTTTGACTTTTTTTGACTTTGACTTTACTAGTACAAATGACGTTTACTTCCAGATATCTAAAACAACATTTCTCCTCTCTAAAATGATCATCACAGATAGGAAGAATGTAATTCTTACTAGTAAAAATGACGTCATTGGGATGTTACTTCCAGATATCTAAAACAACATTTCTCCTCTCTAAAATGATCATCACAGATAGGAAGAATGTATTTCTTACTAGTAAAAATGACGTCATTGGGATGTTACTTCCAGATATCTAAAATAACATTTATCCTATCTAAAATTAACATTCTGGATGTCTAAAAATTAACTTCAGATCTCTATAATCCAATTGTTACTGGTTATACTATTTATTTCAGATGTCAAAAATGAAGAAAACATTTCAGAGATCAACAATATAATTTTTAACATCAAAAATATATTTTTACTAGTAAAAATGTCTTTACAGATATCTACATCTGCATTTTTACTAGGAATAATTTAGCTGTGGATATCCATAATGGTCATTCTTCCCATCTAATCAGCCGACGATTATCGAGTTCATACTCCTGGCATCATTTGTACTAGTAAGAACTCCATTCCTCCTAGGAGAAATGTTGTTTTAGATATCTGAAAGTCAAATGACGTCATTTGTACTAGTAAGAACTCCATTCCTCCTCTCTAAAATGTTCATTATAGATAGGAAGATTGTTATTTTAGATAACTGGAAGTAAAAGCACAATACACATGCATGTGGAAAGTGATGTCATTTGTACTAGTAAGAATTTGATTCTTCCTATCTGAAATGAACATTTCAGATAGGAAGAATTCAATTTAAGATGTCTGAAATACATATCCAGTTAAGCTAATATATGTTAAATCGGCAACTTAAAATAAGTAATGATTTTTAGATATCTGAAACTTAGTTTTTACTAGTACTAATTTGATTACAGATCACTGAAATGTTAATTCATACTGGCATAAATGTAATTGGTGATAGCTGTATTACAATTCTGACTAGGAATATTTTAATTGTGACTAGGTAGAATGTATTAGTGCTATCTATAATAGAAATGTGGCTAGTCAGCTTGCCTATTATATGTTAAAACGGAGCCCTATTATTCTGCTGAACGATAGTCAAAATATATTTGTAAGTATCTATAAGTGTAATTTGTATAGGCATTATTAACATTTCAGATATCTGAAATTCCACATTAACTAGTCAAATAATCAGTAGTTGATATCTTTAACTAGATTTATACTAGTAGAAATGCATTTTGGATGTCAAGAATTGATAACTGGATATCTAGAATGACTTCTTCATTTATGATATCTGAAATGGTCATTATGACTAGTATTAACTGGATTATGGAGATCTGAATTTAGAGTTCATCCTCGTCATAATTCATTTGTAGACATCCAGAATGTTTATTATAGATAGGAAGAATGTTATTTTAGATATCTGGAAGTAAAAGCCCAATACACATGAATGGGGAAAGTGACATCATTTGTACTAGTAAGAATTAAAATCTTCCTATCTAAAATGAACATTTTAGATAGGAAGAATGATGTTTTAGATATCTGGAATGTTCATTTTGACTAGGAAGAAATGTATGTGAGATATCTGAAATAGATATCCAGTCAAGCTATTAAATGTTAAAACGGCGACTTATAATTTGTAAAGATTGATAGATATCTGAAACTTAATTCTTAATAGTTCAATTTGATTTTATGACATCCTGAACGTAAGTTTCTGCTAGCAAAAATGTAATTGTAGATATATACAATTACAGTTCTGACTAGTAGGAATTTAATTTTGACCAGGAAGAATGTTGTTTTAGTGATCTACAAATGGAATAACAGAGAGGAGTGGGTTTTGATTAAATGTTAACACTGCCTGCCATACACCCGCACAAAACTTACATCAAACTACTCTCCAAGTTCAGGCCTATGAGGCACAGCTTTTTGTTTTTCATTTTTATGCATTTTGTAATTTTTAACAATTTATTAATTCAGAAATCACTGTTTTTGCTCAATACCGTTCAGGTCTTTAGAGCCACCCACACAAAACTTACATCAAACTACTCTCCAAGACCAGGCCTATGAGGCACAGCTTTTTATTTTTCATTTTTATGCATTTTGTAATTTTTAACAATTTATTAATTCAGAAATCACTGTTTTTGCTCAATACCGTTCAGGTCTTTAGAGCCACCCACACAAGTCTTACATCAAACTACTCTCCAAGACCAGACCTATGAGGCACAGCTTTTTATTTTTCATTTTTATGCATTTTGTAATTTTTAACAATTTATTAATTCAGAAATCACTGTTTTTGCTCAATGCCGTTCAGGTCTTATGAGCCACCCGCACAAAACTTACATCAAACTACTCTCCAAGACCAGGCCTATGAGGCACAGCTTTTTGTTTTTCATTTTTATGCATTTTGTAATTTTTAACAATTTATTAATTCAGAAATCACTGTTTTTGCTCAATACCGTTCAGGTCTTTAGAGCCACCCACACAAAACTTACATCAAACTACTCTCCAAGACCAGACCTATGAGGCACAGCTTTTTATTTTTCATTTTTATGCATTTTGTAATTTTTAACAATTTATTAATTCAGAAATCACTGTTTTTGCTCAATACCGTTCAGGTCTTTAGAGCCACCCACACAAAACTTACATCAAACTACTCTCCAAGACCAGGCCTATGAGGCACAGCTTTTTGTTTTTCATTTTTATGCATTTTGTAATTTTTAACAATTTATTAATTCAGAAATCACTGTTTTTGCTCAATACCGTTCAGGTCTTAAGAGCCACCCACACAAAACTTACATCAAACTACTCTCCAAGACCAGGCCTATGAGGCACAGCTTTTTGTTTTTCATTTTTATGCATTTTGTAATTTTTAACAATTTATTAATTCAGAAATCACTGTTTTTGCTCAATGCCGTTCAGGTCTTATGAGCCACCCACACAAAACTTACATCAAACTACTCTCCAAGTCCAGGCCTATGAGGCACAGCTTTTTGTTTTTCATTTTTATGCATTTTGTAATTTTTAACAATTTATTAATTCAGAAATCACTGTTTTTGCTCAATACCGTTCAGGTCTTTAGAGCCACCCACACAAAACTTACATCAAACTACTCTCCAAGACCAGGCCTATGAGGCACAGCTTTTTGTTTTTCATTTTTATGCATTTTGTAATTTTTAACAATTTATTAATTCAGAAATCACTGTTTTTGCTCAATACCGTTCAGGTCTTTAGAGCCACCCACACAAGTCTTACATCAAACTACTCTCCAAGACCAGACCTATGAGGCACAGCTTTTTATTTTTCATTTTTATGCATTTTGTAATTTTTAACAATTTATTAATTCAGAAATCACTGTTTTTGCTCAATGCCGTTCAGGTCTTAAGAGCCACCCACACAAAACTTACATCAAACTACTCTCCAAGACCAGGCCTATGAGGCACAGCTTTTTGTTTTTCATTTTTATGCATTTTGTAATTTTTAACAATTTAATTTTCATAAATCTGTGGGTTTTTCCTCAATAGCAAAAAAGTCATGTGACCTGTTGACTCAAAAACACTTTGAAATAATTTTACTAGTCTCTATAGTTGAGGCACAGTCTTTTGTTTTCTATTTTAAGTCATTGTACATTTTTTAACCATTAAAATGGTCAAAAATGAGCGTTCTTCTTCAATAGCTTCCAAGACATGTGACCTATTGACCCAAAAACACTTTAAAATAATTATACTAGTCTCTATAGTTGAGGCACAGTCTTTTGTTTTCTATTTTAAGTCATTGTCCATTTTTTAACCATTAAAATGGTCAAAAATGAGCGTTCTTCTTCAATAGCTTCCAAGACATGTGACCTGTTGACCCAAAAACACTTTAAAATAATTATACTAGTCTCTATAGTTGAGGCACAGTCTTTTGTTTTCTATTTTAAGTCATTGTACATTTTTTAACAATTAAAATGGTCAAAAATGAGCGTTCTTCTTCAATAGCTTCCAAGACATGTGACCTGTTGACCCAAAAACACTTTAAAATAATTATACTAGTCTCTATAGTTGAGGCACAGTCTTTTGTTTTCTATTTTAAGTCATTGTACATTTTTTAACAATTAAAATGGTCAAAAATGAGCGTTCTTCTTCAATAGCTTCCAAGACATGTGACCTGTTGACCCAAAAACACTTTAAAAAAATTATACTAGTCTCTATAGTTGAGGCACAGTCTTTTGTTTTCTATTTTAAGTCATTGTACATTTTTTAACCATTAAAATGGTCAAAAATGAGCGTTCTTCTTCAATAGCTTCCAAGACATGTGACCTATTGACCCAAAAACACTTTTAAGAAATTATACTAGTCTCTATAGTTGAGGCACAGTCTTTTATTTTCTATTTTAATTCATTGTACATTTTTTAACCATTAAAATGGTCAAAAATGAGCGTTCTTCTTCAATAGCTTCCAAGACATGTGACCTGTTGACCCAAAAACACTTTGAAATAATTATACTAGTCTCTATAGTTGAGGCACAGTCTTTTGTTTTCTATTTTAAGTCATTGTACATTTTTTAACCATTAAAATGGTCAAAAATGAGCGTTCTTCTTCAATAGCTTCCAAGACATGTGACCTGTTGACCCAAAAACACTTTGAAATAATTATACTAGTCTCTATAGTTGAGGCACAGTCTTTTGTTTTCTATTTTAAGTCATTGTACATTTTTTAACCATTAAAATGGTCAAAAATGAGCGTTCTTCTTCAATAGCTTCCAAGACATGTGACCTATTGACCCAAAAACACTTTTAAGAAATTATACTAGTCTCTATAGTTGAGGCACAGTCTTTTATTTTCTATTTTAATTCATTGTACATTTTTTAACCATTAAAATGGTCAAAAATGAGCGTTCTTCTTCAATAGCTTCCAAGACATGTGACCTGTTGACCCAAAAACACTTTGAAATAATTATACTAGTCTCTATAGTTGAGGCACAGTCTTTTGTTTTCTATTTTAAGTCATTGTACATTTTTTAACCATTAAAATGGTCAAAAATGAGCGTTCTTCTTCAATAGCTTCCAAGACATGTGACCTGTTGACCCAAAAACACTTTGAAATAATTCTACTACTCTCTTTAATTGAGGCACAGTCTTTTGTTTTCTATTTTAAGTCATTGTACATTTTTTAACCATTAAAATGGTCAAAAATGAGCGTTCTTCTTCAATAGCTTCCAAGACATGTGACCTATTGACCCAAAAACACTTTTAAGAAATTATACTAGTCTCTATAGTTGAGGCACAGTCTTTTCTTTTCTATTTTAATTCATTGTACATTTTTTAACCATTAAAATGGTCAAAAATGAGCGTTCTTCTTCAATAGCTTCCAAGACATGTGACCTGTTGACCCAAAAACACTTTTTTTGATTTTATCATGTCCTGGACGACTGAGAATCTTCACCAGCATGACGCAGTTTGTTATTGCCCAGCTTCCTTAAAAAAGACAACTTCCCACTTTTAATCGGAGAAAGAAGAAAACAAACTAAAGAAAAGCGATCTTCACATGCATCCTTCACTTTTTAAAAGGTAAGTTATGCTGAGGGCAAAACATAAATACTTGAAACATGCTTATTGTCGTGATCGCGTTTTTCCCGACCGAACCTATGTTCATGTAATGACAGCGTTACTTTCTACCACAGTGTGCTCCGTTGTCTGGCGTTGGTCAGTAATAAAACAATTATGGCTTTGTGTGGTTTATGGGTCTGTGTTTTACACTAAAACTGAATTAAGACCATGGTGATGTCTTAAAAAGTAAGTGTTACAACGTTGCCTAACAAACACTATTACTTTACGTTTGATTCACAGATTATGTCCAGTGTTTTTTATTAGAGTGAGGATAAAGTCAGCATTTTTTCAAAATCATAATTTTGTTTCAATCTTTGCCAAAATGTAATAATAATTAAAATAATAATACTGTAATATCAGAGAGTATACTGAAACACTGATATCTGATTACAGTACAAGTAAATAAAAACAGATAAATCATTATATTTTATGTCCTTCCTGTCTTTAGCTGCACTTTGAGCACCTTTTGATGTTTAGAGCTAAATGAACAGAATGGAAAATATATTTGTTTCCTTGCTGCAGGCCAATCTGCTGGTTTCCTTAAATAGAAACATTTTGAACTATCGGTATGTTGAATAATAAGTTGAGCTCTTATGCTAAATATACTTCAAAGGTTTTCAGATTTTTTTAACACATGATCTACTCTTTTTTGTTTCTTACTAGGCCAAAATGCAGAAGAAGCCATCTTTTATCCAGGAAAACAAAGTGTTGTTTTCCGCAAGGGACCCCTTGGATTTCTTCATCAGGACCCTTCTCCTGAGGCCAAAATTATCTAAAATAATCCTAGTGTGCATGACTAATCAGAGCCAAAGGGAGAGGATATTGTGCGGCAAAATGCTTTGTCTGTAGTTCGTCAAAGAGGAGGGGATGTTACAGATGATTCAGAAGTGCTGGGAGACTACAACCTCCAATTTGGTAAATACAAAGGGAAGTCTTTCCGGTGGCTTTTAGAAAATGATGTGGGTTACACTTTGCACCTCATCAAAAACCTGCAAAAGGAGGAGGAAGCCAGCATCTCTACCACAGAGAGCCTTAACAAGGTGAACCTCCTGACTTTTGTGAAGTATGCTTTCAGTTTTAAGGAGATACAAGAGAGCAACTCCTTGTGAAGATGACCAGCTGGTTGGTTTTGGCTCTCGGGCCAAGAGCACTTGGAAGGAAATTTGGGGCAGCAGAGAAGATGGTTATGCTGACTTCATCCTAAAGAATATCTGCCTTCCTGGGACCAGTATGAAGAAGCTGCAGCAGCACCTGCTCAAGAGACAGCAATCATCCTCCAGTCATACACCCACACCATCCAGTGTGCCACATAAACCTCTGGGTTACCAACTAAGAATGTTGTATTAACAATTTTAAGATTAAAGGACAAAAATTGCCTTAAAAATTGAATATTCCTCCCAACTGATCCTTGATTTTTGTATAACATAATTTTTTTGGTTTCTCATAGAGATGGAGGAGGACGAAGGATTGGACACTACAATGTTAAGCATCTCACCCTCTAAGCTCCTGAGTCAGAGCAGTAAGCACACTAGTTACACTTGATGAAATTCTAAAATATAATCTGCTTGTGTTTAGTCTCTCTCCCATATTTGTCTCTGTGCACACAGTGTCAGGGTCAGCGGAAACGGAGTGAACCCTACGGCGGCCCAGCGTCGCCCGTCCCCCGGAGGGGTCGTGCCACGTGGAGGGTTACGTCGACGGAACAATGCGACGGCAGGCCGCCGGTGCCCAGCCAGCGTTGCCCGTCCCCCGGAGGGGCCGTGCGCCGTGGAGGGTCCCTTCGACATGCATATGCACCGGCCCTGCCGCCACGGCCCAGCGGCGTCCGTCCCCCCCGGAGGGGGGAGCGTGCACCGTGGAGGGTCGTGTCGACGGAACCCAACGAGACAGACAACGCCCGGGCGGCCCAGCGGCGCCCGTCCCCCCCGGAGGGGGGAGCGTGCACCGTGGAGGGTCGCTCGGACGGAGCCCGGGAGGCAGGCAACAGGGTGGACAAGCGGCCGGGCGGCCGTGCCCTGGCTTCGGTAATGATCCTTACGCAGGTTCACCTACGGAAACCTTGTTACGTCTTTTACTTCCTCTAGATAGTCAAGTTTGATCGTCTTCCCGGCAGGGCCGGTCCGAGGACCTCACTAAGCCATCCAATCGGTAGTAGCGACAGGCGGTGTGTACAAAGGGCAGGGACTTAATCAACGCGAGCTTATGACCCGCGCTTACTGGGAATTCCTTGTTTAAGGGGAATAGTTGCAATCCCCGAGCCCCATCACGAGCGGGGTTCAGCGGGTTACCCGCGCCTCTCGGAGGAGGGTAGACACACGCTGATCCG
>JBBPBX010062538.1:0-10254 GCA_038048925.1 Garcialebias charrua
TGAAGGAGATTACTGTTCTGTGACCGCAGCGAACGGGTGGATGAGTATGGAATAAGAATATCCTTCAGATAATCTGGTGAAGCTCCATGTAAGCATTGATGTGTAATGAGAGCAGTTTTGTACTGAATTCTGTAGGCGACAGGAAGCCAATGAAGGTTATGGAGAATGGGTGTAATATGTTCAAATTTACGAACTCTCAACAAGATCCTTGCTGCACTGTTTTGAATATATTGAAGTTTCTGAAGGTTTTTGCCAGGGATTCCAATAAACAGGGAGTTGCAGTAGTCGAGCCTGGAGGAGACAAAAGCATGGACGAGCTTCTCAGCATCGGAAAAAGTTAGGGATGGGCGAAGTCTGGAGATGTTTCGAAGATGGAAGAAGCAAGTTTTAAACAGATGCTTAATGTGATTTTCAAATGTAAGATTGGAGTCCATTTTTATTCCAAGATTAGTAACAGAGGTGGAGAGGGGGATGTCTTGTCCAGAAAAGGAAAGTCTTGTTATAGGAGATGTTTGTACCTGGTGAGGGGTGCCAATCAGTATGGCCTCAGTCTTGGAGCAGTTTAATTGAAGAAAGTTCTGATTCATCCATTCCCTAATTGCCTCCAGGCAGGCAGAGAGGGCAGTGAGTGAAGATGGAGATGACAAGGTGGAAGATGAGGATGCTCCAGTCCTGATGTAAAGCTGTGTATCGTCGGCATAACAGTGAAAAGAAATGTTGAACTGATTAATAATTTGACCTAAAGGCAGCATGTAAAGGGAAAACAGCAGGGGCCCCAGAACCGACCCCTGAGGGACACCACAGGAGACACAAACTGTCTGGGACGTGGCGTTGCCAAGACTAACACATTCCAGCCTATTGGAGAGGAAAGATTTGAACCAGTCCAGGACTGTGTCGCAGAGACCGACCTCCACATGAAGACGGTGGAGGAGGATACTATGGTCCACAGTGTCGAAGGCTGCAGTGAGGTCAAGGAGGACAAGGATGGAGGGAGAGCCAGTGTCAGCAGCCAAGAGGACATCATTGGTAACCCTCAGCAATGCAGTCTCTGTACTGTGAGCTGCCCTGAATCCAGACTGGAACTTCTCATACAGGGAGTGTTGTTGTAGGTGATCCTGCAGCTGAGCAGCAACAGCTTTTTCCAGCACTTTAGACAGAAAAGGGAGGTGTGAAATTGGGCGGTAATTAGAAAAAATGTCGGGATCCAAATTAGATTTTTTCAGAAGAGGCCTAATGATGGCGGTTTTTAGAGGCAGTGGAACATGACCAGATTGTAGAGACTGATTTATTATTTGAGTGATAAGTGGGCCTATTGCAGAATGATTGGTTTTTATGAGAGACGAGGGGAAAGGATCCAGGGCGCAGGATGAAGGCTTCATTTTCTTGATGATGGCCTCCACCTCACTCTGAACAACTTCGTCAAAGCTGTTTAGGGTCCCAGAATGCAGACGGGTGGGTGGCACACTGAGAACGGGGAGGTTGTGGAGCTGAGATCTGATAGTGTCAACTTTGGTTTTAAAAGATGAAAGAAACAGGTCACATTTTTGAGCAGAGTCCTCAAGAGTTTGCTTAATGGGATTAAGCAGACGAGTGATTGTGGAGAAGAGCTGTTTAGAGTTTCCAGGGCAGGTGTTGATGATGTTAGAATAATATTTGGAGCGTGCTTCTTTAAGAGAATAGGCGTATGCTTTCTGATGTTCTTTATATGCCTGCTTATGCACAGACAGACCAGATGATTTTACACGTCTCTCAATAGCACGGCCAGTTGCCTTCATCTTGCGCAGCTCATCAGTGTACCAAGGAGCTGAGCGCGAGAAAGACACCAGTCTTGTCTTTAAGGGGGCGTGTAGGTCCAGGAGCTCCCGAAGAGATTGGTTGTAGTAATCCACAGAGTCATCTGCAGATGAATGATTGACAGCGGTCAGGGTGTGAAGATCAGCAGACAGAACATCAAGGGAAATGTTTTTAAGGTCACGGAACTGGATGGGTCGTTTTGGGTTTGAAGCAGGCGAAGATGAAGGCACTTCCAGGGAGATGACCCTGTGGTCTGAGACACCCAGGTCATATACAGATAAGTTATTGATGAGTACAGTGTCTGTAATCACCAAATCCAGAGTATGCCCCCTGCTGTGCGTAGGGGCGTCAACATGTTGAGTGAGATTAAGAGAGTCCAGAAGAGACTTAAAATCTGTTGCCAGAGGTGAAGAAGAATTGTCCACGTGGATATTTAAGTCGCCAAGAAAAATAGTCTTCACAGGGGAGGTGCAGAAAAAAGTGAGGAGGTCATGCATCTCTGAGTTAAATGAAACATGCGGTTTGGGAGGTCTATAAATTAATATAACATTCATCAGGAGTGGGGCTTTGAAGCTGAAAGCCAGACATTCAAAAGAGGAAAAGTCCTGAGAAGACAGATGAGACAATTTTAAATTACTGCGATAAATTACAGCCAGACCACCACCGCGGCCAGTGCTGCGGGCTCTCTGCAGATAACTGTATCCAGAGGGACACGCCTCATTCAGAGAACTGAACACCTCTGGTTGGTGCCACGTCTCTGTAAGACACATGAGGTCCAAGTCCTTCTCCAGAATGTGATCATGAATTAAACATGACTTGTTGGAAAGTGACTGCACATTGAAAAGTTCTAATTTAATACCAGTTGGAATAGGAGCTTTTTGAACCGGTTTAAGCAGACTGAAGTCCACTCCACGTTTTCCTCGCCACTTCGTGCGCAGAGGACTACAAAGGCCTACAGACGCAGCGTTCTGATGACGCCATCGAGGTGCGACACGTCTCTCAGTCCAGACAGCACTAATCGAATCAGAGTTCGCTTGAGAATAAACAGTTTTCTTTCGAGAGCTTCTATGGATGTAACGAGGTCTACGCAGAAGTCCCAGTTGTTTGATGGTGGAAATAGAAGGAGGAATGGAGCAGTTGTTAAGTTCAAACAACTGCGAAGCGGAATACGTCAACATCCACGAGCCGGAGGAGGCTAGCACAGAGCTAGCCGCTAGCAGCAGGCCCACGGCTCCGAAAAAGATATACAAGAAGGAGAGAGAGGTAACTCGAACGAGCATTACCTTGAAGGAGTACAGGAGAGAGTCCAGAACAGTCCAGAGGACACAGGAAGTTGAGAGAGGCAGCAGGTAAGCGAACAATAAGTGCAGCTACGTGGTTCTCGAAGCTAAATTCGTGTTGAAGCTAGCGGGAGCTAGCAGCCCCTACTATTAAAATTCCGGTTAGACTAGTAAAGTTTTCTATCTAATGAATCCAGCAAACAAGTCAAATCTTGGCTTCGCCACGATCTCCCATCCTGAGCAAGCACAATGGCATCAGTGGAAAGGAAAAACTCCCTTTTAGAAGGAAGAAACCTCTAGCAGACCCAGGCTCAGGACAAGCGGTCATCTGCTTTGACCGGCAACTTATAATGTTTGCAGATCCACAACGCAGTCAGAAAAGACAGTTGCTCTAAAACTAACTAACTAAAACACAAAACTTAATCACAGAAAGGTAGAAATGTCCGCGTCCGATTCACACAGGTGCTGTACACAGGCTTGCGCCTGCCGCACTCTGCGTTCAAGAAAGGTAGAAAAGTTCAAAGAAAGGTAGAAATGTCCGCGTCCGCTTGTACAGGTGCTGTACACAGGCTTACGCCTGTCGCACTCTGCAATCGAGAAAGGTAGAAATGTCCAACAAGGCTCGGTGAAAAAAAACTGCAGAAAGTAATAAAAAAGGCTTCAAAAAGCAAAAAGTACGAGGAGCAACGGCAGCCAAGGTGTGCCCGCGTCCACTCCAATGTAATGTGTTACAGATGTTAGAGCAGATCTGAAGACACCGGCTGCAGATGTTAGATCAGATCTGAAGACACCGACTGCAGATGTTAGATCAGATCTGAAGACACCGGCTGCAGATGTTAGATCAGATCTGAAGACACCGACTGCAGATGTTAGATCAGATCTGAAGACACCGACTGCAGATGTTAGAGCAGATCTGAAGACACCGACTGCAGATGTTAGATCAGATCTGAAGACACCGACTGCAGATGTTAGAGCAGATCTGAAGACACCGGCTGCAGATGTTAGATCAGATCTGAAGACACCGACTGCAGATGTTAGAGCAGATCTGAAGACACCGACTGCAGATGTTAGATCAGATCTGAAGACACCGACTGCAGATGTTAGATCAGATCTGAAGACACCGACTGCAGATGTTAGAGCAGATCTGAAGACACCAACTGCAGATGTTAGATCAGATCTGAAGACACTGACTGCAGATGTTAAAGCAGATCTGAAGACACTGACTGCAGATGTTAAAGCAGATCTGAAGACACAGACTGCAGATGTTGGATCAGATCTGAAGACACTGACTGCAGATGTTAGAGCAGATCTGAAGACACCGGCTGCAGATGTTAAAGCAGATCTGAAGACACTGACTGCAGATGTTGGATCAGATCTGAAGACACCAGCTGCAGATGTTAGAGCAGATCTGAAGACACAGATTGCAGATGTTAGATCAGATCTGAAGACACCGACTGCAGATGTTAGATCAGATCTGAAGACACCGACTGCAGATGTTAGATCAGATCTGAAGACACCGACTGCAGATGTTAGATCAGATCTGAAGACACCGGCTGCAGATGTTAGATCAGATCTGAAGACACCGGCTGCAGATGTTAGATCAGATCTGAAGACACCGGCTGCAGATGTTAGATCAGATCTGAAGACACTGACTGCAGATGTTAGATCAGATCTGAAGACACTGACTGCAGATGTTAGATCAGATCTGAAGACACCGGCTGCAGATGTTAGATCAGATCTGAAGACACCGGCTGCAGATGTTAGATCAGATCTGAAGACACCGGCTGCAGATGTTAGATCAGATCTGAAGACACTGACTGCAGATGTTAGAGCAGATCTGAAGACACCGACTGCAGATGTTAGAGCAGATCTGAAGACACCAACTGCAGATGTTAGATCAGATCTTAAGACACAGACTGCAGATGTTAGATCAGATCTGAAGACACTGACTGCAGATGTTAGATCAGATCTAACATCTGCAGATGTTAGATCAGATCTGAAGACACCAACTGCAGATGTTAGATCAGATCTTAAGACACAGACTGCAGATGTTAGATCAGATCTGAAGACACCAACTGCAGATGTTAGATCAGATCTGAAGACACCAACTGCAGATGTTAGATCAGATCTTAAGACACAGACTGCAGATGTTAGATCAGATCTGAAGACACTGACTGCAGATGTTAGATCAGATCTGAAGACACCAACTGCAGATGTTAGATCAGATCTTAAGACACAGACTGCAGATGTTAGATCAGATCTGAAGACACTGACTGCAGATGTTAGATCAGATCTTAAGACACAGACTGCAGATGTTAGATCAGATCTGAAGACACCGGCTGCAGATGTTAGATCAGATCTGAAGACACCGACTGCAGATGTTAGATCAGATCTGAAGACACCGGCTGCAGATGTTAGATCCGATCTGAAGACACCGGCTGCAGATGTTAGATCAGATCTGAAGACACCGGCTGCAGATGTTAGATCAGATCTGAAGACACTGACTGCAGATGTTAGAGCAGATCTGAAGACACCAACTGCAGATGTTAGATCAGATCTTAAGACACAGACTGCAGATGTTAGATCAGATCTGAAGACACTGACTGCAGATGTTAAAGCAGATCTGAAGACACCGACTGCAGATGTTAGAGCAGATCTGAAGACACCAACTGCAGATGTTAGAGCAGATCTGAAGACACCGACTGCAGATGTTAAAGCAGATCTGAAGACACCGACTGCAGATGTTAGATCAGATCTGAAGACACTGACTGCAGATGTTAGATCAGATCTGAAGACACCAGCTGCAGATGTTAGATCAGATCTGAAGACACCGACTGCAGATGTTAGATCAGATCTGAAGACACCAGCTGCAGATGTTAGATCAGATCTGAAGACACCGACTGCAGATGTTAAAGCAGATCTGAAGACACCGACTGCAGATGTTAGAGCAGATCTGAAGACACCAACTGCAGATGTTAGAGCAGATCTGAAGACACCGACTGCAGATGTTAAGCAGATCTGAAGACACCGACTGCAGATGTTAGATCAGATCTGAAGACACTGACTGCAGATGTTAGATCAGATCTGAAGACACCAGCTGCAGATGTTAGATCAGATCTGAAGACACCGACTGCAGATGTTAGATCAGATCTGAAGACACCAGCTGCAGATGTTAGATCAGATCTGAAGACACCGACTGCAGATGTTAGATCAGATCTGAAGACACCAACTGCAGATGTTAGATCAGATCTGAAGACACCGACTGCAGATGTTAGAGCAGATCTGAAGACACCGACTGCAGATGTTAGAGCAGATCTGAAGACACCGACTGCAGATGTTAGAGCAGATCTGAAGACACCGACTGCAGATGTTAGATCAGATCTGAAGACACCGACTGCAGATGTTAGATCAGATCTGAAGACACCGACTGCAGATGTTAGAGCAGATCTGAAGACACCAACTGCAGATGTTAGATCAGATCTGAAGACACTGACTGCAGATGTTAAAGCAGATCTGAAGACACTGACTGCAGATGTTAAAGCAGATCTGAAGACACAGACTGCAGATGTTGGATCAGATCTGAAGACACTGACTGCAGATGTTAGAGCAGATCTGAAGACACCGGCTGCAGATGTTAAAGCAGATCTGAAGACACTGACTGCAGATGTTAGATCAGATCTGAAGACACCAGCTGCAGATGTTAGAGCAGATCTGAAGACACAGACTGCAGATGTTAGATCAGATCTGAAGACACCGACTGCAGATGTTAGATCAGATCTGAAGACACCGACTGCAGATGTTAGATCAGATCTGAAGACACCGACTGCAGATGTTAGATCAGATCTGAAGACACCGGCTGCAGATGTTAGATCAGATCTGAAGACACCGGCTGCAGATGTTAGATCAGATCTGAAGACACCGACTGCAGATGTTAGATCAGATCTGAAGACACCGACTGCAGATGTTAGATCAGATCTGAAGACACCGACTGCAGATGTTAGATCAGATCTGAAGACACCGGCTGCAGATGTTAGATCAGATCTGAAGACACCGGCTGCAGATGTTAGATCAGATCTGAAGACACCGGCTGCAGATGTTAGATCAGATCTGAAGACACTGACTGCAGATGTTAGAGCAGATCTGAAGACACCGACTGCAGATGTTAGAGCAGATCTGAAGACACCAACTGCAGATGTTAGATCAGATCTTAAGACACAGACTGCAGATGTTAGATCAGATCTGAAGACACTGACTGCAGATGTTAGATCAGATCTAACACTACTGCAGATGTTAGATCAGATCTGAAGACACCAACTGCAGATGTTAGATCAGATCTTAAGACACAGACTGCAGATGTTAGATCAGATCTGAAGACACCAACTGCAGATGTTAGATCAGATCTGAAGACACCAACTGCAGATGTTAGATCAGATCTTAAGACACAGACTGCAGATGTTAGATCAGATCTGAAGACACTGACTGCAGATGTTAGATCAGATCTGAAGACACCGACTGCAGATGTTAGATCAGATCTGAAGACACAGACTGCAGATGTTAGATCAGATCTGAAGACACCGACTGCAGATGTTAGATCAGATCTGAAGACACAGACTGCAGATGTTAGATCAGATCTGAAGACACCGGCTGCAGATGTTAGATCAGATCTGAAGACACCGACTGCAGATGTTAGATCAGATCTGAAGACACCGGCTGCAGATGTTAGATCAGATCTGAAGACACCGACTGCAGATGTTAGATCAGATCTGAAGACACCGGCTGCAGATGTTAGATCAGATCTGAAGACACTGACTGCAGATGTTAGAGCAGATCTGAAGACACCAACTGCAGATGTTAGATCAGATCTTAAGACACAGACTGCAGATGTTAGATCAGATCTGAAGACACTGACTGCAGATGTTAAAGCAGATCTGAAGACACCGACTGCAGATGTTAGAGCAGATCTGAAGACACCAACTGCAGATGTTAGAGCAGATCTGAAGACACCGACTGCAGATGTTAAAGCAGATCTGAAGACACCGACTGCAGATGTTAGATCAGATCTGAAGACACTGACTGCAGATGTTAGATCAGATCTGAAGACACCAGCTGCAGATGTTAGATCAGATCTGAAGACACCGACTGCAGATGTTAGATCAGATCTGAAGACACCAGCTGCAGATGTTAGATCAGATCTGAAGACACCGACTGCAGATGTTAGATCAGATCTGAAGACACCAGCTGCAGATGTTAGATCAGATCTGAAGACACCGACTGCAGATGTTAGATCAGATCTAAAGACACCGGCTGCAGATGTTAGATCAGATCTGAAGACAACGTCTGCAGATGTTAGATCAGATCTAAAGACACCGGCTGCAGATGTTAGATCAGATCTAAAGACACCGGCTGCAGATGTTAGATCAGATCTGAAGACAACGTCTGCAGATGTTAGAGCAGATCTGAAGACACCGACTGCAGATGTTGGTCTGTCTACGTGGGTTTCTCAGTCTTCTTTTGCAGCAGGACCACCTGAATGTTGGCAGAACTCCTCCCTGAACGATAGTCTCTCCTTCCAGCAGCTTGTTGAGCTTCTCGTCATTACGGACAGCCAGCTGCAGGTGTCAGGGGATGATCCTGGTCTTCTTGTAGTCATGAGCTGTGTTTCCCATCAGCTCCAGGATCTCGGCGGTCAGGTACTCAAGCACTTCCACCAGGTATACTGGGATGCGTCTACGGCACCTCCTTAACTCATTTGTGATTTTAGGCTGTAGCTGAGATATTATTTGAACTTTTTAGATGTTAATCAGCTGCTCCCAGTTGTAAAAAAAAAAAAAAAACCATGTTGCCATGGTTAAACATCATAACAAATGTCCAAAAGTAAAAGGTTTTCAGTAAAATTCCTTCCAGCTGCACAGCATCCGATACCAAAGGAAGTGATCGTCCAAAAAAATAAAAATAAAAAGAGGAATTCAAGTTTGTAAAAGCAACAGAATGAAAGTAACAACTACTCCAACATGCAGCACCTCAAGCAGCGCAATCCCAGGACTTATAGACATTGAGCTCAAATGTATGGCTGTAGTATTCAGATTGTAACAAAACATACTCCAAGAGCTAACGCGTCATATAAAATATTGTAATACTGCAAATAATGTTTATTTTTATTTTTTAGTTTGACTAAAATAGCTGCATTTCTCAACATAAGATGATCGTAAACCTCTGTCATGATCTGCTGTTTAATGTTTGAACCCACGAGCAGAAAAACAGAACTGGCTCACGAATGTAAAATGAATATTGATTTATTTAACAAAAATAATGTTGATAGTGGAACAAAAACACTTACTGAGAGGAGATGAGATGAGCAGATCATACACCGTGGAAAGACAAAGCCCCGGTGCTCAAGGAGTGAACACACAGAGTTTAAATACTGACACAAACGAGACTGTGAGGAGCACCTGGGGTGATTAGAATGAGGATCAGCTGTGAATGAGTAAGGCTGAAGGCCTGAGCACAGAGAGACAGACCGAGGAGTGGGAAATGACAGAGACTGAATGAGATACACAGAAACCAGTAATCAAAGCTCAGAACAAAAAAGTATGACAGGAGGGGAACACAAAATAACATAAAGAAACAGACAGGGACAGAGCCTAAAGAAAAAGACAGGGACAGAGCCTGACATAACCACCCCCTGAAGGGTGGCACCTGACACCCCCAAGACGGATCCCACAAGAACAAGGGCGGGCGGAGGGAGGCAACAGGCAGGATGGCGGGCCAACATCAGCCAGATCCGGGGATCGCCCAGGAGGTCGCCCATCACCATCAGCCAGGTCCGGGGGGCGCCCAGGAGATCGCCCATCGCCATCAGCCAGATCTGGAGGACGTCCAGGAGGACGTCCAGGAGGTCCTCCATCGTGCGGCAATACGTTAGGCGGGCGACCAGAGTAACGTCCAGCAACGGCAGGAAACACAACCCCAAGGTCAGGGAAGTCGTCGGCCGGAACACCCTTGTCGTCGGCCGGAACACCCTTGTCGTCGGCCAGAACCCAGTCGTCGGCCAGTACTCTGCCGTTGTCGACACCAGGTCCCCCGTTGTCGAGGACCCCCGTCGTCGGGCGATGAGACGTCGTCGGACGCCGAGGCGGGCGATGAGACGTCGTCGGGCGCCGAGACCCTCGAGACGTCGTCT
>JBBPBX010062539.1:0-20802 GCA_038048925.1 Garcialebias charrua
TTTTGCAGCATTTCTTTCCGTAAGCTCTTTGGTATGACTATTTTGCTCCCTTTGTACAGTATATGATGTCATCAACTACTGATAGTTCTTCCCTGCAGTTCCAGTACTCGTTTATTTCAGGTGTGCAACTTTGTTTTGTGCTAGGCCATCCATTCATGATGGTTTGAGTGAGGTTTTTCATTGTCATGTCTTTCTTCGTGTCCGACACAGGCAGTGCACTTGTGATCATGTTGACATATAAATCTACGTCATCACGCATTTTAGAGCTTGTTAGTTCTTTGGGGTCAACTGTTCTTGACAACGTGTCGGCCGTGTACATTAACTTGCCTGGTGTGTACATCACGTTTAGTGTGTAGCGCTGCAAACGAATCATCATTCTTTGAATCCTTAAAGGGCAGTCATTGAGAGGCTTTCTGAACAGTGTGATCAAAGGTTTGTGATCTGTTTCCACACAGACTTCTTGTCCTGAAATGAACTGGTGAAATCTCTCACAGGCGTACGTTATGCTGAGCAGCTCTTTTTCAATCTGTGCGTATCTTGTTTCTGCATCAGTCATTGAGCGTGATGCATACGCAATTGGTTGCCAGTCTTCATATTTCTGTAATAACACTGCTCCCAATCCATTTTGTGATGCATCTGAAGATATTTTGATGGCTCTTGCTGGATCATAAAACTTCAAGACAGGTTCTTTTGTTAGTGCCTTTTTCAGATCATTCCAGGATTTCTCATGTTCATGATTCCATTCCCATTCCGTTTTCTTTTCAGTTAGCTGTCTCAGCGGTGTCATTTGTTCAGACAAATTGGGTATGAATTTACCCATGTAGTTTATCATTCCATTGAACCTCTGTACATCTTTCTTACACTGTGGTCTTTGCATATTTTCAATTGCTGACACTTTTTTGGGGTCTGGTCGCACTCCCTCACTGCTTAGGATATCTCCAACAAATGTTAATTCTTTAACTCCTAGTTGACATTTTTCCTTATTCAACTTGAGGTTGGCTTTTCTGGTTGCTTCCAGAACATCTCTCAGCCTTTTATCATGTTCTGCCTTTGTGCTGCCCCATACAATGATGTCATCCATTGAAGTGTCCACTCCTTCTAAGTGTTCATAAATCATATGGATTGTTTTGTGGTACACTTCAGGCGCCGAGGCAATGCCAAAAGGTAACCGAAGAAATTTAAATCTGCCAAATGGACTGTTAAATGTGCACAGCTTTGAACTTGCCTCATCTAACTTGAGTTGCCAAAATCCTGAGGATGCGTCTAGTTTGCTGAAGTATTTGGCATTAGCAAATTGTGACATTATTTCTTCTCTTGTCGGCAGCTTGAAGTGTTCTCTCTTTATTGCCCGATTAAGGTCTCTTGGATCCATACACACTCTGGGTTTTCCATTCTTTTTGACCACTATCACCAGTGAACTCACCCATTCTGTTGGTTCATCGATCTTCTTGATCACTTGCAGCCTCTCCATTCTGTCCAGCTCTTCTTTTAGTGGTTGCTAAAGAGCAAATGGCACTTTCCGACAAGGGTGAATGACTGGTGGAATATTTTTGTCTGTTCTGATCGTGTGTTCACCTTGTAGGCATCCCAGGCCCTGAAACAGATCTTCATATTCATTCATTAGTTCTTCGTAACATGTGTTTCCTTCACTGTCGACAACAAGCACTCTCTTTACTAGATTTAATCTTGTACAAGCAGATAAACCTAGTATGGTTTGCACATATTGTGTCACCATTACAAATGCAAGTGTGTAAGTATTTTCTTTGTGTATCACTTTAACCATGCATTTACCTTTCACTGGTATTGCTGCTCCTGAGTATCCTTTCACTTTCGTCCTAGTCTCATATATTTGAGGTCTTGGTCTAATTTTCTTCAGTTCTATTTCAGATATTACATTGGTTTGGGCTTCTATGTCAAGTTTCATTGCAACATATGAGTCATTAACCTTTAGTGTCATTATCCAATCCGCTTCATCATTATTGTTGTTGTTTGTCACCACATCTACATAGAACTCTTCGGTGTCACTTTCATCCACTGCATGAATTTTGCTTTGCTGGTCCTGACTTTTGCAGCATCTGGCATAATGGTTCTTTTTGTTGCAGTTGTTACATATTTTCCCAAACGCTGGACATCTTCTTGGAGGATGCTGTGTATCACACCGGTCACACTTATTCTCTTGTCTCTCTCTGTTTGATGGCTTCGGATTCATATTTCCTCTTGTAGGTGTCCATTTTGTTTTTGACATCCTGTTTGTCTCCTTTCTTATTGTATCGACTGTGTTGTCTTCGCTGAACAGTTCTTTAGCTTGAGTTTTCACTGTCTCTGCTGCTCTACACAGAGCTATTGCTTTTTCCAGATTGAGATCCTGCTCTCTCAACAGTCTCTCCCTCAGACCATTGTCTGGGATTCCACACACCAGCCTGTCTTTGATCAATGAGTCTGCCAGTCCGCCAAACTCGCACGTCTTGCTTCTGTTGGTTAACTCAGTTACATACCGATCAATAGTTTCACCAGGTTTCTGCACGCATGTGAAAAACCTGTGTCTCTCAAATGTCACATTTCTTCTGGGTATGCAATACTCTTCAAACTTTTTAATTATTATCTTGAGCTTCATCTTATCAGCTTCTTCGTCAAAGGTGAAGTTATTGTAAACCTCTAGTGCATCGTCGCCCATCATGTGCAAAGACACTGAAGCATTCTTTTTCTCGTTCTTTTCATCTGCGCCTATTGCAGTCAAGTACAGCTCAAAGCGTTGTCTGAATCTTCTCCAGTTCTCTGCCACATTACCTGTCAGTTGCAAACTAGATGGTGGGTGCAGTCCTTCCATGTTCAGTTCTTATTCACACGCTGAGTATGCTCACTTCTTTTTCTGCTTCTCGACCAGCTAGGTGGCTAGCTCTGTTAGCATTAGCATCCGGTAGCGTTAGCAACTCCAAAACGTGGTTTACTCTGCGTCCTACTTTACAAACGGTTGCTCCTCTTCAAGTCCATCTTCTGACACCATGTCATGTTTGTGTAGTGAGTTCTTTAATAACCACACTGGAGGGTTACTTGAAGTAGGCAGCTTTATACAAGTTAAGAAGTGATACAACTGCGTCATACAGTCAACATGTGCCCTTTTTACAACCAAGAACCAAGGCGCCCTCTACAGGCCAACTAGTTACAGTGCGCCTGCTCTCATGCTCAAAACACACTTATTTAAAGCTCTTATCATTACAGCGGGGAACAAATCTGTTCTTACTCCAGGCATGTTCGGCCCAAGGCGGGTCCGGCGGTGGTCTCCGGCGGTGCTCGGCCTCGTATGCCGGCCGCTTTTGTGGTGGGACACATGTAGTCGAGTGGTGTCGAGGCTGTGGTACTCTGCTCCCAGCTGACTCCCTGGGGGGGGGGGTGAAGGCTCTTCTGGGGGTGCCTACCCGGAGAGTCTCAGCCTGTTTACGCCTCTGGTCCAGTCTGGTCTGAATTCGATCCAGAGCTTTTCCAAATAATCCTGTCGGCTCTATGGAGTGGTGCAGAAAATGAATTTTCTGTCCCTCCGGGAGGTCAGTTAGAGTCTTCCACAGATGGTGTTGTGCGATGACCACCTCAGCCATGCCTCTGCCTTGTGCAACAGCTGCTGTCCCCATCATGCGGAGCTCAAAGTCTGTTGCCCTACATGCTTCCTCCAGCAGCTCGGCGGCAGCCTGTCTGTCCGTCATTACCTGGAGCTCCTGCAGTTTTTCACCCAGGTATGCCTGCATCATGGCGGACGCGTTCATTGCGCACGCCGCGAGGCCCTGAGCCCTGTAGCATTTCTCGAGCAGAGAAGCCGAGGCTCGACAGGCTTTGCTGGGCAAAGTTGGTTTCGTCCCTAAAGACCTGGGGGCCAGGTGAGACGCTAGTGTGTCCTCCATTTGTGGCCCGTTGGCTATGCCCGCTGCATCCATCCCGTCCACGTCGAGGAACTATGAGAGCGGCAGCAGCATGGGGGCCCTGTTGGGTCCAGGTGCGAGTCAGCTCCGTGAGGAAATCCGGAAAGATGGGCATCCATTGCCTCGTGGCGGACTGCTGTTTTGAGTAAAAATAATTTCCTGCCAACCTCGTGACTTGTTGATGGGGTGGAGGTTCTGGCCATGGGATCTGCAGCGCGTCCGTTGCTCTGCGACACAAGTCGAACAGAGCAGGGATTGAAAAGTCAGTCTCCGGGAGCACAGGTGCCGGGTTGTGAGAGAGGTCTCCCCCCTGTTCGCCGTACTCAGCGTCTGCGTCATCAGCAGAAAATTCACCTGAGGCTGAAATCGAGATCTCGTCCTCGTTCATCAAGCCTCGAGTGTTGAAGTCAACTGTTAAGTCCCCAATGGGGTCCTGTGCGTCTTGGCTGTCACCTCATTTGCCTTGGGTGCTGTCCTCCAGAGCAATGTGCTCGAGCTCCGGAGTGGGAGTGAGAAGCTCAGTCGTGTCCGGGTCTGTTGGCGCCGCAGTAGCGCCCATGGCTTTGGCGACAAAGTCCGCCCAGTGCTTCCTCACCGCCTCCAGCATCTGGCTGCAGTGTGGGCATGAATCGGGCGCATCCAGCGCCATGTTCACGGGCAGCATTCCCAGGCAGACAGGACAGGCCTCATGGGTGTCCGTCGCCGAGAGGGAAAAACCGCATCCGCTGAGGCAGGCGCGCGAGGTCGGACTCGCCATCCTACCAGTCTTTTTCGGAAGTCTTGTCTTTCTCTTTCCTTTCTCCGGAGGCATGTCCGAGATAAGGCGAGCGAGTCCTTCCAAGATCCTTTTTTTTATGTCTCCTCCGTCGCGTCGCTTTCGCTGGCTAGCCTGCTACGAAATTAGCAGAGGTAGCGATGTGACACAGTTTAGCGCCGTCGAGCGAAGCAGTCTGCGGAAAGAGGAGAAGAAAAAACTTCGGGGTTAGATAAAATGTGCCGGACTAGCTTTCGCTAGCCCGGCAGTACGCAGGAAGAATTATTTGTACGCCCTGTGTAGGGAGCAAGCTCACCTCTGGTCGAGCGATGAAGCACAGAGAAGTCCCGCGAAGAGAGTTCAGGTTTAAGCGAGGTGAAGGGCAATAAGAGGAAGTAGGATGGGCATCAGCACCTTAAATACCCAGAGGGCGGGTTCTCTGGCATGACGCTGACGCCCCTGCCGTAAAGGCGTGATAGTATTCCTTCAGGTAATCGCGCGGAGCGCAATTTCCCATAGCATCTATGTTGCACCGAGTGACTGGCTGATAAGGGAACCTGGCTACACCTATGAGCAGTACTTTTGGCTGCTCCCTTCTTCATGGATCACTACTTGCATTAAAGATCTGGCCATTTGTTTTACACCAGATGCTCTTCCTGCTGCAGCCTGGGCTTGAACCCACAGCCTCAGGATTGCAAGACTGCGGCACTGACCACCGAGCTACTGCAGCCCCGCTTGATACTTATTTATTACTCCTCACATAGGCCTGCGGAGTTCAGTGTTTTAATCTTTATCAAAATCGGTATACTATAATTATGTTCCTTCTTTACATGATATGGTATTTTTTGTCTTAAAATGTAAAAATATTTTAAAAAAGGTTAAAATTCATGTTGTAATTTTAGTTTTACAATGTCACCCCAATGGCCAGAAAAGCCGCCCTCCAACAAATTCAGTGGCCCATGGACCATCAGTTGATAAACACAGTTGTAGCAGGTTTTGTGACTTCAGACACATTTTATTTAGAGAGCGAAGGGGCAGAAATGGCTCTTTTGATCAAAAGGTTGCAGACCTCTGGTATACACCGATACATCTTGACCTGCACACAACTTGTACAGGGAAATGACTCTTGAACCTCCCAGTGGTTCCAGCTGCTCTGTGAGTTTTACTGGAGGAGAAGAAGAATGTAAGCTTCCAATGATTTGAGGTTAACACACATGTTAAATATATATTTAACAAAATTCTCATCCTCAATCATCATTGTCGTCGTCGTCGTCGACGTCGACGTCATCATCATAAAAAAGAAGCTGTCCAGATGACACAACTGAGAATTATTGGATTTGGTACCTGGATGATTGAGCATCTGTATTGTTTTGAACCACTTTGGCTGTGGCTGCCTGCCTGGGAGGAGTCGACGAGGGACAGGACAGCCTCCAGAAACCATCTTATCTCCAGCAAACTGGTTGGTCCACTTAAAGAGTTTACTGCTTGGTGGGGAAACAGTTTACTGGAACTCCTCTGACTGAAGAAGCCCTCCAGACAGAGGGCGAAACATCTCTATAAAAAAAGAAACTGTCCAGATGACCTGATTGAGAATTATTGGGTTAGGCTGGTTGGTAACTCTAAATTTTGTTCTGCACTGTTTTTATTGTTTTTATTGATGTTAACGTTTTAACAACTGTTTTATTTTTTGTGTTTAAATGTTCTTGATTTTATGTGTACAGCACTTTGTTGCAGCTGTGGTTGTTTTAAAGGGCTTTATAAATAAAGTATTATTATTATTATATAAATTGTCTCTAGATGTGAGTGAGAGAGTGAATGGCTGTTTGTCTCGTTTGTCTTTATGTGTCCCCGTGATTGACCGGAGACCTGTCTAGGGTGTCCCCTACCTCTCACACAGCGATGGTTGGACATGGGCATCAGTGACCCCGGCGAACCATAAAAGGAAGAAGCGGGTAAAAGATAATGGATGGATGACTTTTGTTTAGTTTTACTAATTTTAGTTTTTGGCTACTTTTTATGTGGAAGAGGAGGACCATTGTCAAATAATAAAAATAAAAATATCAGAATTCTGATATTCAAAGAAAAACCTAGTTTTGCCTTTTAGATTTTGTTTGTTGTTGTTGTTTGCTAATTGAGGCTTTTGATTTAGCTCATAGCTACAGATTTGTTGGTTTTGGCTTTTAGCTTCTAGTTTTAGTTTTTAGCTGCTTTTTTTGAGGGGCCAAGATGGAATAGAGGTAGGGCAGCTGACCTGGGACCAGAAAGTCACAGTTCAACTCCCCACCATTCCAACAAGTTGTGGTGCCCCTGAGCAAGACACCCAATCCCCAGTTGCTCCTCAGTCACCCACATAGCTGCCCACTGCTCCACCTCGGTACATCTCACGTGTGATGGGTTAAATGCAGAACTAATTGTCATCATTGTATGTTCCCATACAATGATGACAATTTCAAAACTTCCCTTTCCTCTTTTAGTATTTTTTAATAAACTATTTTGTTAATTTTGCCATTTTATTTCTGCTAATTTGAGTTTTAAGCCACTGTTCTGATTGCTTTAACGTCTTGCTTTGTGGGTTAATTCGAGCTTTTACTTTTGATTGTTTTACTTCAACAAATTTTACCCTCCTACTGCCCTTGGATTAAAAACACCTCAGTTTTAAAACTAAAGCCTTGATGGTAATTTTGATCTAAGGGCAATAGGTGTTTTCGGTATAGGATTTGTTTGAGTCCAATGGTGGCCTGAAGAAGTCAAGCAGGACATCAGGGAGACGAAGCTTGAACTATATTGATGAGTTGTAATTTGCAACATTGTGTGACGAGACAACTCCAATGACAACCAGTTCTGACCAACATCAACAATGAATGTGTGGTGAAGTTGGTGGGAATGGACTGTGTTCTGCATCCAGCCAACATCCAAGACCTGCAGATCATCTAGTCTTTTATGTACGGAGACTACATAACCTATGACTTCTGGTTGGGCGAAGAGTACAACCTGACCATCACATCATCCTGAAGCTGTCTAATGGAACCAGCTGCTCCATGAGTGTGGAAGACCGTGCCAAACAACACCTGTCCTCGTGTCAGTGGTTCCAATTTGTTCTTTCATAGGGCCTATGGTTTTTACCCAGGCCATGTTCTGACTGGTCCACCCAAAGTTTTTCAAACGTGCAGTGGTTGTTAGGGGTCAAGCCTGTGCTGATCAGGAAGTGCATGTTCAGAGTGGTGGTAGAAGATGTGATGGTGGTGGAGCTAAAAGAGATGTGGATCACAAAGAGCTACTCCCCCAAAGGCTCAGTGTTGATCAAATAGATCTCTCTTGAAAGTGAATCCTCGTGACTCACTGAGACTAACCTGTATAAATAAAGGCTGAATGAAGGTGGTCATTCAGCACAGCATTCACACTACTGTACATTTCCACTGTGATTCACAACCGTTTTACAGAACCTACATAAAAAATTCTGAATTATTCATTTAAAATCAGAGTTTAAATTGACCAAATTCATCAGATCACCAGATGTTACTGTATTTGTGATGCGTCCTCAATGACAATCAACAAACCTGCAGGCTGAAATAATCATGAACTCCAACGGGCCTTCGTAATTCATCTGTTGTGCCTGTTACCGAAAACCTCACTCTTGACATTGTGCTGAATGCTCCCTGTGTTGTTCTAAACTGCAAACCATTTTATTTTCATTCAAACACTATGACAAAGTTTCACAGGTTAGATTTTCTCATGAGAGATAAAACAAATAGAAACAAAACAAAACTGAGCAATGAAAACTGTGGCCAACACAGTGTTTAATGAAACCACACTGTGTGTACAAGTGTGTCCACTCTCTGCAGGCTGCATAGACGTGGAAAACTAATTATCTTTTGTGGATGAACACAATAAGCTGGAGGCCAGGCTACAACTGGCATATTACCTGTAAACACCAAGCAGCTCACTGAAAGGCTAGGCTAATGATGGAAAGGCTATGAATAGAAAGATGGGGATTTAATCAGAAAACGTTTATTTGTCAACGGGTTATAGAAAGGTACACAACATAAATAATATATGTATGACAAGTTTTTAAACCACCTGTAAACATTCATGTAAAACATGAAGAGCAATTAATAGTTTATTATTACCCAAAGTGTTGTGCATCAACCTTGTGGCTCAGAACTCCCATAGTCCTCTCTGTTTACAAAGGAGGCCAGGCCAGTTGTGGAAATGTCCTTCGATTAGGTCACTGAGTCTACAACCATCCATCCCCTCCTCTCAACATAACCTTTAATACAATAAGAGTGAGCCCGTCAGTCTAAAAATAAGAGCTTTCCTTTATTCAAGCCTCGTTGCATCTGGCCTGCGTAGCTGTAATCCAACCAGATACAAGACAAGCAGACAAATGTGTTTGCTGGCATTGCACACCCAAAACAGATCCACTACTAGCTCCCTCTCAGCCTGTTGGGTTTCATTATTCAAGCTGAGATGTAATGGACTCACCCGTTTGAATATTTTGTCTGTGAGTGACTTCTGCGTTTTGGCTCAGATGTGAGCCTCTTGGCGCTCATGTAATGAGGAGTCTTAGGCATTTTTTCATCTCTACACTAAACACTCTAAACATTTTTAGCTTTTAAATTATATTTCAACTTTTTTTAGTGGCTCTTGTGTTTAAAATATTCTTGCTTTTACAAAGAGACTTATTCCAAACTGATGGCTGGTTGTGGCAACATCACGTCTTAGGATATTATGTAGTGCTAATTTGCAAAAGTCCAGATTCAAATGTTTTTATAGTCAATTTGCTTCTATTATAATACAATACATTCACGTACAGTTTGTTAAAGAATACCAAACAGTAAAATATATCAGTCTGAGAAGCTAGAAGTTTGTGTCGAACCTCGAGTTCGGTGCAATCTCCCAACCTGAGCATCACATTAATGACGGTAATTTGGAAAAACTCCCATTTAGCTAAAAGAAACCTCCAGCAGAACTGGAACCAGGCTCAGGGAGAGCAGCCATCTGCCTCTGCCAGCCTAGACTCAGACAAACACAGCATGGTAAATGGATTGTACTTATGTAGCGCCTTTCTATCTTATCGAGATGCTCAAAGCACTTTACAACACAATCTGTGCCTCATTTACCCATGCACACAGTGCTCTACTAGATCTCTACAAAGCTAATTGAACAAATCATTCTAAAGAGACTAATCAGTGCTTTTAGATCACATTCATACACCAATGGGACACACATCAGAGGCAATGAGGGTTCAGTGTCTTGCCCAGGGACCCTTCGTCATGCAACTGCTGGTGGATTCTAACTCCCCAACTCTTGCATTGGAGGATGACTGCTGTACCCACTCAGCCACTGCCCATGGGTCCAGGTGTGATTTATATCGAAGGAAAACAAAGTAAAGCACAAGTTATGACAGCAGTTATTACCTGTATGGCATGGAGAGTAAAGACTGCAGCAGAGTGAGGAAAAGTGGTCATTTTCTCTTCACGCAGTCTATGCTTACAGCACTGTTACTATAGGACAGCACAGGAAACCAAAGCTAGCACTTACCATAGAATGTATTAAATAGGAAAGTTTCCAACCTAGTTTTATTAGTAGGCAGAGTGTCATTCTCATGGACTGAAACTGGAAGTTGGTTCCACAAGAGAGGAGCCTGCTAACTGAAGGCTCTGCCTCCAGTTCTACTTTGGGAAACACTAAGAACCACAAGTAAGCCTGTAGCCTGAGAGTGAAGTGCTCTGTTAGGAAAATATGGAACAATAAGTTATTCACTGTGCTACTTCCGGCTCTGGACGAGGAAACAGCTTTTCTTTTCGCTCCTTCCCTACCCGACCTTCCCCCACTCTGCGCGGTTTCTTGTCTTGTCTGCAGCTCCTCAGGAAAGCACCTCGAATGCAAATTGAGATGGATTGGGTTTTGTGGGCGATCAATTCTTTTGACAAGATTTTTTTTCTACAAAAAGGCAAGGCACGGGGGAGCCGGCCTGTCCCCCGCATACTGACCCGGGGGATACGTCATGATTCCTGGGGCGGATGGAAGGTGATGCGTCTCTCAGTGCTCTGTGGAAGACGTGGAGGATTTGGATATAATTGGATTTATGATGGTAGGCGCTTTGCTTTTTGGCGTTGTGGAGCACTGGCCTATCGGAAAATGAGGGAGACTTCAGCAGGACTTAATGCCATGTCGGAGCACCCGAGTCAAGTGCAAGTCTGATCTGCGCCGTGACCTCCATAAATCAGCTGTTTTATGAGCTAATCCGGAAGGTGGACACGATCTCTGAGGATCACAGACCACCCGCACGGCTTGGGACTCTGGATGCTGTACTGGTCAACATCTAAGGGGTCATAGCTTGGATCAGTGAAAAGTTCCCGAATTGGATCATATTTGGATCAGAGTTGCCCTTACAGGACTCAAGGCTACAGAAATTACACTGTGTGCCTGAAGTGAAAAATATTATGTTATCTCTATCTGACTTCCCAAAACAGCCTTGGAAAGGCTGGATATCAAATTTCTCCTGAGACGTGTTTACTGAGGACACCAGCTGCTATCTATCGCTACCCCCCCTCCCCCGGAGAACTTTTCTGTGAACGTTATTGGAGGCCGGCTAGGTACATCTGCAGAACTGTTTGCTATCCGAGAATGGCTCATGGACAGAATTCTCACTGCCTCGACCTCAAAATGCATGTGATTTGTCCTAAATATGCTTTCTGGTAGAGTTTTTTTGATTTCTCATATGGTGTCTAACAGGCAAGATGTGAAAGATATTTTTTGTAATACCACAACTTATCCTCATATATCTCCCCCTTTTTTCCATATCTAAGATTGTGGCGGCGCGGTTTAATTACTGCTGCGGCTTCGTGCACTCGCCCCTAAAGTTGACTTTGACTTTGACTAAGACGGATGTGCGTAATCAATTATGTTGTTTTGTGCCCCGGTGCAATGACAATGTCAATAAAGATATATTCTATTCTATTAATGTAAGATGATACTAAGTTGTTGAGAGCTTTGTGTGTTAGAAGTAAAATTTTGAATTCCATTATAAATTTAGTAGGAAACCAGTGGAGAGGCAGAGCTTCTATTTAACGTATCCTCCAGGAGCAATTTGAGATATGTTTATTGTTGGTACTCTTACAGCGCTGCATCCATTCCAACAACACAATATGTGCCATGAACACACAGGAATACACCACCGATACACAACTGAGATTGCGTATTGTTGTTTTTGGATCACTTCTAGGTCACAAACTGTATGTGAAGTATAGGTGATATTTTTACAATGTTGTGATTTTTATTTTTCAACAACCAAGTGTCCCAAATCACTGTAGAAACAAGACAGATATGCCAAAAAAAATAAACCAGCAACTGGAATGTAACTATTGTTGAGATCTGAAGCTTCACACTCGGTTCTTCTGTGCAGACGCATGCGGTCACCACAAAAAATATATATTTTTAATGTATTATTGTTTTTAGAAAACTCACCTGGGCATGGGCTTTTCACTTGGGAACTTGCTAAATAACATTCCCCATGCGTCTGAGTGCAACAGTTGAAAAACTGACCTTGAACATTTAATTTTAATTTTATTTATTTATTTATTTAGAATAAACGCCAAAATTTGGGATGAACGTTTTAAAAAAGTCAGGGTACTGTATTCGTTCATTAAATTTTGCCTTGAACTGTTACAGTTCAGAGACGGGTTTAATTCAATCTTTTTACATAGTTTATTTTTTCTCTCTCTGAACCAGTTCTTTGCTAACAACCAGACGTGTGCAGGGAACCCTCCCAGATGTTTTGTTATTCCAGAACCTCCTGCCTTGTGAAGCAGTGGTGGTCATCGTGTATATGAACTTGCAGGTCTTTCTGGGTCAGTTTCTTCCTTTCTCTGTTTCACATCCCTCAGGCCATCAAAGCTGGTCAGTGGAGCCATGTGACCTGAGGTCATGGGTAAACTCAGGCAAATCCTGGGTCCAGCAGTGCCACCTCAGATTTGCAGTTCTGCGGTGTGAGGGGCCTCTGAGATGGGCCTGCATGTGATCGGATCCGAGTAGCACTAATGCAGTGGACTGGTTGAGGCAGGTTGGAACTCTGGTGTCCCATTAAGTGTGGCCTGGAGGATCATACGGTTACAGTTTTAGGAGTCTGGCCCAGCCTTGAACAGCATGAGCTGAAGCTTCACAGAGCAGAGACAGTTAGTGAAAGAGGAGGCTGGGGTTGGGTGGGAGGGGAGGGGTACCAGAACTCCTCAAATCTGGATGCAACTCATTCGTACTGGTGAATTACAGTAACAATGTGAAACTAAACCATCCTGGCATTCGTGGTAACAAGATGTCAAAAATATCAAATGTTTTTGGTTTAACCTTTGATAAGAGCTAGCACCACTGTTGGTCTGACTTTCATAAAAACTGTAAAAACGGTTTTATTTTAAATTGTTTCTTTGAATGTACAGCACAGAAGAAGTACCATGTAATGCTTTGAAACCTAGACATATATATTTTTAGGTTCTAAAAAACATGAAGGTTATTAGCTCATTGTTAGAGCTGGATTAATGGTCATCTTATATTTACATTAATATCATGCAGTTTTTCTGTCCTTCACGTAGAAAACATGACATTCTCAGCAGGTGACTGATGTAAAATCACAGAATTTATACATTTTTGAGGTGTAACCTTTGAGGCAAATCTACAGTACACCCTCCAGGCATCACTGCTCAAATTGAAACCGATGCAGTCAGACTCAATTATGTCTTTAGAAAACATCCATGTTCGTTTTTTTTCCTTCTCTGAACATTAGATGTTATTAAGAGGGTCCAGTCCCAGCCATCTTTATTAAACATGACACTCCAAGCAACCCTTGTTTTTCTAGGAGTATTAAATGAAAGTGAATATAATGTAAGGAAACATTATTGTTTTAATAATTTATTATTGACCAGGTGATTCAACATATTAGGACTTACAAGGACTCAGGATATACGTATATTATGTTAAATAAAGAATTTATTGACAAAACAAAGAGCTGACAGGGCAGCAGAACAAACAGGATCAGGATTTACGCACAAAACAGGCTGGTCACCAGTGGACAGAAGACAATGTCAGGACAAGGACTAACAGACACAGACTTATATACAGGAAACACCAATTAGACAAAATGAAAGCACCTGTGAGTAATCACAGATGCCAAAGAAAGAGACAGAGGATGCAAGACATAAACGCAACGCAAGATGGAGTTAGATACTAAAGAAACACAAACCCTATAACCCAGACATAAACACGACACCAGGGACAAACTACAACTCCTACACTCTTTTTTTTATTTAGCATAATTTTAAAGTGAAACTGCAACATCTCAGCTGTGTTTTGGCCATTTGTCTACATAACGTGTTTTCTACATAACGTGTTTTCTCTGACATCAAAGCATTACAAATCCAGGTCTCATCATGAAGGGTTTTGAAAAATGGCCTGGCATCAGTGTGAAATCACACATGCACAATACTGACGGCTAAAGTCAGTAGTTTTACTGTGCTTGTGCAAGGAGATTACAATGGTTGAATAGCAGAATGCTTTTAATGCTACTCATTTACTTACAGCATGTGAGAGCGACTCAACCTTACCTTCTGTCCTAACTAACATTCACATAATCACCATTTCGGATGTAACAATTTTATGCTCAAAATTAAAGTGTCTGCGTGCGTCGTTCAAATACAGAAATCAAAGTGCCAGCTAGTAACATGGAATGGAAACTACAGAGGATTCAACAAGCACAGCATTAATGTGTAAACCTGTGAAATTTGCACAATAAACATTGGATACATGTCCAGCAACTCTTCACTTGTAAACTGGGCCTTATAGTACTAACAAAGCATGTGGGAACATAACATGACTCTTCCATTGGTACATTTTCATCTTTAAATCACTTCTTGGTCTGCTGCCTTCATACATCTCTACCTACATGTCTTCGTGTGAGTGCAGTTACAGTGTGCACTCTCAGGACATGATTACCTGCAGTGTTCCGTCAGTGAGGACTGAACTTGGAAAAGGGACCTTCTCCTACTCTGCTCCTGCTTCATGGAATATCTTACAAAAAGATCTGAAGCTCTCGGCCCTGACCTCCCTAAATGGTTTTAAGAATCTGTTGGAATCTTGGCAAAAACCAATGCAGGCATGTTCCTGTTTTTGATTTTCTACATCTACCTCATAATGTTTTGCTAGTTTTGATACTTTGTTAAAAAAAAATCTGTATTTCTCTCTTATGTTTGTCTATTGTTTATTGTTTATCTTATGGTTGTCTATTCATCAACTTTATTCAACAGACTCGTGGTCCACAAAAAAAAAAAACATAAAACACAACACATACAGAAAGAGTAAAAAAGAAAAAATATATATATAATAAAAATAAAATCTTATAAAAGACTTGCATGCCAATGATTCCACAGAGCCGACTGATATCTTAGCGCACTGACATGTTCGACATCTATTGTTTATTGTTTAAAGGGGACCACATATTCAAAATTCACTTTTTAATGTTTTTTTTACTCAACTTTGGGTATTTACTTCATAAAAAAACAGTCCTAAGGCCAAAAAAATGCACCCAGTGGTTTATTTACTCTAAGTAGATTTATTTATCTTTGATAAATACACTTCGTTTCCCACTTCCTGCGGTTTGTGACGTCACAAACCGCAGCCAACCACCTCAAACCTGAGTCCAGCCCCTCACCTAGCAACCCCTGGTTAGGCTCAACCCACTTCTGTATTAAACACATGACTGTTGTTTTTCATGATTTCATCTCATCTTTTGTTTATATGTTCTTAATTTCATGTGTACAGCACTTTGTTGCAGCTGTGTTTTTTTTAAATGGCTTTATAAATAAAGTATAATTGTTATTTTTATGTTTTAGTTCAATTTTTAGTGTATTTGCGATCGCTCCCAACGCGCAGCCGGCAAAAATTAAACGAGCGGACCCCCGGCGTAGGGACCGGCGGCAACGGGACCCTCTTCTGGCGCGATGGAGCGGAGCTTCAACTGTACAGCCTCGCAGCAGCCTCGCAGCAGCCTCGCAGCAGCGAGGACCTTCTCCTTACGGATTAATTTACGGGAGACACTTGGTGAACTTTGTGTTGTCTTGACTGGAACAGCGATAACTCCCAAAATCTCCGCGTGCAACGAGCGGAGCTGGCGAACACCGGAAGAGGAACAAGCTAACATTAGCATCGGATTCGGGTGGTCTCATGCTAAAAGGAGCAGCAAATTGCGGCGCGCTCAGACGGGTTTCGGTAAGTTATCTTAAGCTAACACTAACAGTAAGTCAAATGAGTAATAAAAAAAGAGCTAATTTTAAAACAACAACACATTACAGATACTGGCTGTTACAGAGGGCGTAAACAGATCGTTGAAGGGCGTGGACTTCAGAACTTGTATCAGAAACCGGTCGTTCAAAACGAAAGTTAAAAATGGCAGAATTAAAAAGGGTATAATTAATTATCTAAGAATTATTTTGTGTATTAAAATGAATTAATATTGTCAAGATAGCACACAGACATAACATAAAAATTTTAAAGACCTATATATGTGGTCTCCTTTAAGGAAATTCTACCATTGCTGTTCATCATTCTTTAGTTTGTAGCAGGTCGCTCTTTTAAATGTGTCCACGAGGCTCAATGAGATTTACCTGACTAAATAAAGGTTGAATGAATTGAATGAAACTTGTTATATCACAAATAAGATACCTCAGGACCATCAGGACAATGTAAAAATTTGTTAAGTATTGCTCATTATTTTTACCCGATTCTTCCTTTTTGGGTCGTGGGGGTCACTGGTGCCCATATCCAGCAGTCACTGTGATAGACGGGGGACAACTGGACAGGTCTCCAGTCCATCACAGGTACACATACAGTATTTGGAATTGAACTGATCTGATTATCTTTATTTTTTTCTCTTTTTTTCTATTTCCTTTTATAGATGGCCTCTCTTCTCACCTTATAGCCATCCTCTTCACATCATTATGATTTTTTTAAATAGAATAGAAAGAAAGGAAAGACGGAAAGTAAGACCACACAACATAACAAATACACACAGAAAGCACAAGGCAAACACACCCGACCGTCGAACGCAAACCTGCAAAGAACATGACAGAACACAACAACAAAACACATATATATATAAAGGACTTAGAATATTCATGGCTTTGCAGTAGATTTTTATAAATATATATACCTATACATACATACATACATGCATACATACATACATACATACATACATACATACATACATACATACATACATACATACATACATACATACATACATACATACATACATACATACATACATATATACATATACATGCATACGCAGTTACATGCACATCTACATATATACATACGATACCTGCATGTGCATCCCTGCATCTATTTGTGTGTGGTTGTGAGCATGCATAAGTGTATAAGGCTTCTCTAATAGAACATCTAATAGTGACTGATCTGATTATCGACTAGTGTGTGATCACCTCTATAAAAAGTGGGAGTGTGTTATCACAATGCCAACGTGGGAAGTCAGTAGCAATGAGAGAAACAACTGTTGCTGCCATCGATCTGAAAAGGGTTAAAAGTCATGGGACTCCTTCTTTTAAGGTGACTACTGTGAGGATTCCAGTTCCTGGTTTTCCTCTACAAACCACTTCTTCATAGCTCATTAGCGACAGGTGTGTCATCAACTTAGCTGAGCTGGCTGCCTTGAAGAGCCAGGTCCACAAAAAGACTGTAGCCAGATCACACGCCGATGCTCGAACGTTAGTATGCTTACGATGAAATCAGCCAACAGACTTAAGAAATATGTTTATGAGTAAAATACTAAGTCTAACTCTTGATTCCTTTGTGGGTGTTTTCCTGCCACTTGATGTGTAGACTCGCCTCTTGTGCCTCAAACTGCTTCTTGTGAGTTTGGTTCTCCAGTGTCTCAACGTCCACCGCCTGGAGCCTTTCAATCTGTCAGATAAGAACGGACATAACTGGCTTCATCTCGCACCTCTGGTCCCACCTGTCGCTGTCCTTCCAACATCTACTTACATCCTGGAGAGCTGCTACTATAAACTGGAACCTGGAACCCTCCATGCCAACACCTCCGAGCCTTTTTTTTTCTTCTTCTTTCGGCTTCTCCCTTCATCAGGGGTCGCCACAGCGAACTAGTCGCACAAAGACTTGGCAATTGTTTTTACGCCGGATGTCCTTCCTGACACAACCACAGACCACCGAGCTACCACAGCCCTCTGTGTGGAGCAGAGAGATGATATCTAGGGTTCCCGGGGGAGCAGATGGTGTGGGTTAAGGGCCTTGCTCAAGGGCCCAGAGTGGGGCAGATGAGGGTGGAGACAGGTGTGACTGCTTCACCTATCCCACCTACATTTTGATTGTTGTCGGTACTGGGGCTTGAACCGACGATCTTCTGATCACAAGCTCACCTTCTTAACCTCTGCGCCACCACTCCCACCCCCACCCAGGAGAAAAAGGAAAAGAAAAAAAAAAAACACAAAGTAAGCAAAATCTTCCTCTACCTATGAGCAAAAAGACCTGTTAGTTACCCTATCACCATCTTTTCAGATCCCTCTGGCCATTACAAACACTTACCGGTTAGTATTCTGAATCAGTGTTTTTGGTTCTCAGAGCACCAAACTCTGTTAAAACATCCCTTTATTCAGCAAAATGACAACTACACAAGACATTAAAGGATCACTTAGTTTACATCCCACATTCTACATTACAAGCACATCTTTTTTGTAAACCAAAAATTTGACATATAAAGGATTCAGGGATTCAAGGTCATTTACTTGTCAAACACACCTCATGTGGTGGAACAAAATTGTGTACACAGGTCCCAGTTACATCCAACAAAAGTATTAAAATGTAACAGTAATAAGATCAAAGATATGAAGTAAGAAACACATCAGAGTCAGAGAATCTTTATTGTCATTTGCACCGCATGTGGTACATGTGATGAAATGAGATTATGTACACAGGGTCCCAGTTACATCCAACAATAAAATGTAAGAGAAGAACAGTAATAACATCTAAGATATGAACTAAGAAAAACATCAACTAAAAATACACTAAGCACCAATATAGAAAAACACTACTCCAAGCAACAGCACGAACATGAGTCTGTGTGAGCAGATGGGCATGAATGAACACAGCAACATGAAACAGATCAGCAGCAACATGAAACAGATCAGCAGCAACATGAAACAGATCAGCAGCAACATGAAAGTGAGTTTTTCACAGTGATTATTCTGGCTAGAGATTCATGAGTAACAGCTTCAGGGTAGAAACTGTTCCTCAGTCTAGTGGTTCTACACTTAATGCTCCTCAACCTCCTTCCTGAGGGGAGTGGGGCAAAAAATGTGTGTGCTGGGTGAGTGGGGTCCTTCATGATGCAGGTGGCCCTTTTCCTGCATCTGGAGGTGTAGATGTCTGTGATGGTGGGGAGACTGACTCCAACATCTTCTGTGCAGCCTTCACCACTCTCTGTAGAGCTTTCCTCTCTTCAACTGTGCAGCCTCCATGCCACACGTTGATGCTGGAGCACAGGATGCTCTCCACTGCACACCTGTAGAAGGAGGTGAGGACTGGGCTGCTCAGACCAGCTCGTCTCAGCCGTCTGAGGAAGTAGAGTCTCTGATGACCTTTCTTGATCAGGCTGGTGGTGTTGTTGGTCCAGCTGAGTTTGTCATTCAGGTGCACACCCAAGTACTTGTAGCTGGAGACCACCTCCACCACACATCCTCCTATGTTCAGGGGGTAGGGGGTAGGTGTGTTTCTCCCTTCTGAAGTCCATGACCATCTCCTTAGTCTTCTTCACATTTATGTGAAGGTTGTTCTTCTTGCATCATCTCTCTAGGTGTACCATCAAAGCTTTATTGTTGTATAGTTGTATAAACAGTACAGTATATTGCATTTATTTATTTTTGTATACCCATATAGATTTCCACTACAGTAGTTGGTTCCAAATTATGTACAAGTGAAGAAAAAGTTTAAATAGAAACAAAACCGTAATCAGGAATAAAAGTATTTGGGTTAATTTTCTTCTATTCTCCTTATTCATAGACCTCATGGTGCCTTGCATAAATTATGGGTGTGAAGTGGCGCAGACCATAAACAGTGTTTGTTTATGTGTGAAAAGTACAATCTAATGTACAAATAGCTTCTCTGACTGTGGATTTAATTTCAGCATGTAGGAACACCACCTGTCAGAGCTCCAACAGTACGATAAAATCATACTGCTGCCTGTTGAGGACGAGGGATCGAGGACGACCTGAGGAAGTGGCTGCAGATTACATCTACTAGCATATTTAGCTACTTTACTGACTCGATTCTTCTGACACTGAAGTGATGAACAACTTGAAAAGCGCTGAGGTGTATCAGGTCAGTCGTGTTTTGTTAAAAGTGGTGAGAAACAATCTTATTTACCTTAAAGCAGACACAGAGTAGCCAAAGCCTTAAAGCTCCACTGACATCATCTTTTAACGTTTCAAAAAATGGCACAACATATATAAATATTAAGATTGACCCCTGACCGTTTTTGCTAAAATAATGTTAAATTAATGAAAATTCCTTCCAAGAATAGTTTAAAATTAGCGCTGTTTTTTTACACGGTAAATACGGGTTTTCCGGTCACGTGTTTGTGACGTCAGATAAAGGAATTTGCTCCAAGCGCACATTGAATACAATGTAGAAAATATAAACGCATCCGTCGAATTTAGCCATCTAAAACTGTAGATATTAGCGATTTAGATTCAGTTCGTGAAGCAGAAGTTATTCTGAGTGATAAAAAACAAACAGCAATGTTTCATTTCTCCGTGTTGCTAGTTCTGTTTTCAGGAAAGGTTGCACATCCATGTAGTGAGCACCAGATGTCAGCAAAGCTAAAGGGCTCACTTCATGAATGAGCAACCTTTCCTGTAAAAGAAACAGCAACACGGAGAAATGAAACATTGCTCTTTGTTGTTTATCACTCTAAATAACTTCTGCTTCACGAACTGAAGCCAATTCGCTAATATCTGATGTTTTAAATGGCTAAATTCGACGGATACGTTTATATATTTCTACATTACAGAGCTCTGTAAGAGTTCACGATAGCTTTGCTGACATCTGGTGCTCACT
>JBBPBX010062540.1:4596-20802 GCA_038048925.1 Garcialebias charrua
TTTATTACACTTTGTAGCACTTTGAGATTTTTATTAATGAAAAGTGCATTATAAATGGAATTCATTATTATTATTATTATTATTATTAAACTTGGAGGGGGAAAATAGACTTTCTGCTCCAATTCTGTCTAATAAGGATGACAGGTTGCATCTGCCCTTGATCACCGTCGATCAGAGAAGCCTGGTAGCACATCGGCAAGGAGGCCCTCTTCCCATCTTGGTTGATCCCCAGGGGTTCACAACCTCCAGGGCCCTTGGAGGAGAACTGGATACACTAACTGCTTTTCTTCAGGGCCAAATTATGTCACCAGAAGAGGCAGTCCAGCCGCTTAGGCCAGGAACTGTTAAAAATTTCAGCTTGTTGGCAGAAAAGAACAAGCTGATGACTTGAGGCCTGCCGGAAAATGTGGTAAAAACGATACAAAATGCCCGTGCTGTGTCAACACAGTCTCTATACGCACAGAAGTGGTGTATCTTTGAAGCCTGGTGCTCAGAAAGAAATATTATTTCTTACGCATGTGACTTGGCTCAGCTCCTGACCTTCCTTCACGACTTACTGGAAAAAGGTTGTTCTTACTCGACAATTAAAGTTTTCCTATCAGCTATTTCAGCCTGTCATGAAGGCTGGGGACACAGGACACCTGGAGCGCATCCAATCATAATAAGATTTATGAAAGGTGTGCTTTGGACTTAACCACCCAGCAGGATCCTGACCCCTGGTTGGGATCTTGGCCTGGTCTTGGGAGCTCTCTGTGACCCCCCCATTCGAGCCACTGAGTGAGGTTAAAATAGATTTGTTATCTTATAAAACTGCTCTACTCTTGGCACTTTGCTCGGCGAAACGCGTGGGTGACCTCCATGCATTGTCTGTACATCCAATGTGTACCAGATTCGTCCCTGACGGGTCAAAGGTCACCTTAAGGCCTAATCCTGCATACAACCCCAAGGTCTTGACTTTGAACCATAGGAGTCTAGACTTTGATCTATCCTCCTTCCCACCTGCTCCTGTCCTCATTCAGGAACAGGAGAGGCTAAAGGCTCTCTGCCCCGTGAGGGCTTTACGCATTTACATGCAGAGAACAGCCGAATGGAGGAAAACAAATCAACTGTTCGTGTGTTTTGCAGCACCTGCTACAGGAAAGGCCCTATCAAAACAACGCATCTCACATTGGGTGACAGAGGCTATTAAAAGGGCGTACAATAGCAAAGGTCAACAGGTGCCCTCTGGAGTGCATGCTCACTCAACAAGGGGCTTGGCCACTTCATGGTCACTGTTCAAGGGTGTACCAGTTGCAGACATTTGCGCTGCTGCGAACTGGAGCTCATTAAACACTTTTGCAAAGCATTACAGTTTGGATGTTACTGCGTGTGACGTCACTCAGGCTGTCCTTTCTAACACACAGTAGAAAGTAGCCTTGAGATGCCTGCTAGTCAAGGGCAGACGTTCACTCTAGCATGCAGTTTACTGAGCATTTCAAGGGCATGAATGAATTATGTTCCCATAGCAAGTATGTTGCACCGAGAGACCAGACTGAAAGGGAACTGAAAGTTATGCACCATAACTCATGTTCCCTGAAGGAAGGGAACGAGGTGCAACATATCTGGCCCTTTTCAATGCTGAAAGCTCGGTGAAGTGCAATTTTGGAGAAAGATGGAGTGGGCGTCAGCCGCTTAAGTACCCAGAGGGCGGGGCCTCTGGCGCGGCGTTGACGCCCTAGCCGTAAAGGCGTGAGTATATTCCTTCAGGTAATCGCGTGGGGGCGCAATTCACATAGCAAGTATGTTGCACCTCGTTCCCTTCCTTCAGGGAACATGAGTTATGGTGCATAACTTTCAGTTACTGCTCATCTAACTTCCTGCTTCCAAAACTAAAGACAAATAGCTCAAATATTAACTTAGATTGATAATTTTGTTGTTTTATTTCTTGTTTGCCATGAATATGTATATGGGGTGTTCTAAAGACGTTCTTTCTCCTACGTCACAAATGTTGCATTCGCTTGTAGTCAGATTTTTCAGAGAGAAAAGCAGTTTTTAATTTTAAATTCAGTTTGAAATGAATTTTCATTAATTTATCATTTTGTTTGCAAAAACGAACATAGTTGAATGATACAATATGGTGTAGTGGCAGGGCTTCCGACTTGGGACCCGAAGGACGCGGGTTCGCGCCCCGGCCACTACACACCTTGGGGTGTCTATGAGTGCATACCTAATTCTCCAGCTCCCCGGGCGCTTTCTATGGCTGCTCACTGCACCACCTGGTGGTGGTTGGGTTAAATGCAGAGACAAATTTCGTCTGTGTATGGGAAACATACACAGATGACAAAAAAGGACATTATTATTATTATTATTATTATTATATATCTTCTATCATTTCATGCAAATGTGTAAGATGATGTCAGTGGACCTTTAAGGGGTACAATAACTGTTCATTATTACACAAACTGTTTGAGTTTGCATCAGCTGAAAAAAGAAGGCAATAATAAAATAAACTGAAAAGAAAGGACTTGTTTCATAATATTAAAAAAGTATGTCCAACAGTGTTCTAAAATCCAACTGGATCCATGAAATGCACAGCCTACTTTTTTCTTATCACAAGTTATTTCACATCACACATTAGGAAAAAGTGATGAGAATAATCATCATTCTTCTCAGCCAGTCTTTGCCACTTTGCAGCCCTTCTTTTGGCTTGCACAGATCTTTGCAATTCTGCCTGTGATTTTCACAAACTACTCATCACCCACAGTATTCTTGCTGTATGATTTTTTTTCCCTTTTCTTTTTTATTTGCTTTAAAAACACAGCAGTAAATGCAAGAACAAATGAAAGTACTTTTACATAGGTGAGAACAGAATCAATAATGGAACTCATATTTAAAGAAATCTCTAACCTTGTCCAGACCAACGCTCATACTAATAGAAGCTGGGCCTGTATGTTCTAATATTTACTTTTATGCAGCTCATATCTCTGTCTGCTAGTACAATAGAATGTCCTCGGCACACAAAGAAATGAATGGAGATTTTTGTTTCTCTATACCGTCTCTAAGCCATTTTGTCGGTGTGTGAGTTATCCTTGTCCATAATTTTTCCCTTAAAAACTCCAGCCGTATTATTACCTTGGGTTTTGAGAATAACAGCTTTTGTCTAACAGCACATACTGTTTAATCATATAACTCATTGGAGACATGAAAGGGTTGCACAACAGGTTTCAGTTTTGTCTCCAATATCCAAGCATGATAATAAAAAAAAAAAGTTATGTTGAGGAATAAGAACATCTGCACTTGTTTTTCTGTCCATAGTGGGCATAATAAGAACAGTAGAGAGCAAAGAAAAAGCAACAGCAAAATGATTAGTGGAGGGTGATACGTGTGATTGAGACAACTACCTCCTTTAAGACTTTGAGACAATGGTATAGTTCCCTGCTGGAGATTTATTTCACCTGCTGCCTCTCTCATTCATTCCTCCTTTTTTGTTTTTAGACTATGTCTTTTTCAATCCACCTACCTACTTCATCAGATATCGATTCAACTTCTGAAGAAATTGAACATGTTCAAATTGCTTATCTTTACTTACTCATTTTATTATTTTTATTATTATTATTTTGGCTTGTTTATTTTATATTTAATTTACCTTTCGACTTCCCTTTCCTATCATCTCAGTCGTCCTGTCTTACATTGACCACTTGCCTCTATTGTTTTGTTGTTTCATCCTTCTCTGCCTGTGTCATAAAAATCTGAGCAATCTTCCTGAATCTCTTATTCTGTCGTCTTAACTTCTTTACTTGAAATCAATTTACATCCTTCCTTAACTCCAAAACTCTGGTTTTATGACTCAGCCTTGAACTGTGTCTTTCCTTCCTTGCTACAAAAATGAACACTCACACATAATTACTGTAGTAGTGTGGGGTGGCTGTGGCTGTGGCTGAGTAGTTAGAGCAGTCATGCTCCTCTAGTGGACCAGATCCTGGTCTCTGAAAACTGTATTGAAACACCTTTTCTTTGAATCTTCAAGAACAAGGACATTACACGGACTTCTTTAATTAATTTGAATCAAGACACAAATTAAATCACAAGAGGACTGTCTTCATTCTTTAATTTTGTTCTAATTCAAATATAATCAAAGCATAACCTTGTGTTATTCGTATGAGCAGTGTTGTTACTCTTCTTCAATATGCTGAATGATCATGTGTTAATATGCTGGTATATTCTTCAATATGTCTTAGTCAAATAACTCTGTCTAAAGTTGAATTATATGTCAGACTGTACTCTTCAGTTTTGTTTAGAAGTTAGGAAACTGCTATCAGATATTCGTAAAATCTGGCATCTGTTTTTCTGTCTTCCCTTAAAACAACCTTTCTTTGTTATCCTGAAACAACCTTCACACTTTCTGACATCTTTAAGTTCAAGTAACTCCCTTCCACTGGTCGAACGAACCAATGAGGGTAGTGAGTACTACTGACATCAGGTTCCCTTCAAAAACTCGACTTCCTGTTTCTTCCTCAGTTGCTGTGAGGAAGTTGAAATGTAATGACTTTCTAAGCTAGAGGACTTTGACCAGTGCTGGGCAGCGCTAATCCAAAAATGTGTTCCGCTATTTCTAAAGCGCTTATTAATTTATTTAGGTCCGCAATTTCAAAAGCGCTTATGTATTAGCAAAGCTAGCAGAAGCTAAATGCTAAGCGCTAACGTGCAAATGGTGAACTACTTTTTTAAATCCAGTAGATTTGACCATTTTGTGAAACGGTTAAGCTCAGAAAAACCTTGTGCTTATAAAGTCAGCTAAGAAATATATATTTTTTCTCAGCAAAGAAATAATTGTTTTTACCATGTTTTGTTGTAAAGTCCTTTGCTTCTGTGGCTGTCGCCATTTTGGTTAGGGCAAATGAGGCGCTGACGCGTCACATAGGCCGCTGAGAAACATCCATAAGTTCACCCTCCATGTTAAAAACTCTTCGTCGGACTCTTCGAAAACAAGCAATAAGGCTGCAGAGTAACACACTGGTTGCTAACTGCTATTGAGAGAGCGCTCTCTCTAGCCCCCCCTTAGGGCGGGGGCCGCTTTTTTTCACAGACCACATCCGGCGCTGACAGGATATGGTCTGTGAGCAGTCGTCCGGTTGATTTAAGAGCCCGTAAATAAGTTTTTTCATTTTTACTGATAGATCATTAGTTATTAGCGGTACTGCATTTTAAATAAAAAATAGCGCAAATCCGCTTATGAATTAGCAGTCAGATGATTGGGAGCAGACGTGCAGAGGAGCTCTCCGTCTTGAACTGAACAAACAAACAATCTTCAAACGGATTCAAACAAATTTGAGTAATCTGTAAGTTAAGGAAAATGGTCCTTTCACAAACCTTTTTTACTTGAGGTTTGTTTGAGATTTTTTTAGTTTTTTCTGCTGGTTTAGTGGAAGAGTGGAGAAGCAAAAACCGATTCCTCTCAGCGTTTCTGGTGGGCGTTGGCTCCCGGCCGGCTCTGCTGGCGGCCGTCCAAATCTTTGGATGGCTGTCTTCCTGCTGTGAAGCCGCGGGATCTGGTGCTGTGCGTCATCGTATCTGTGGACGAAGCGAAGGCTGTGTTTGGCGACTGCCGTGCGAGGGGTTGGTGAACGTCGTGGGCGAGTCTCGGTTTGCGGCTGGACAGCGGGACAGCTGTCTGCGCGGCTGCAGACGTGCATGTTCGCTGATACGGGGTGCTGAGAAACCTGAGCTCGTCAAGGAGGAAGTCTGGATCAGAACAGCTGTTGAGTTTTTTCTTCTCCTGTTTGGAGCTGGGCTGGATGAATCCATTTACTTTTTGAAAATAATACTGTCATTGCTCACACCTCGTCACTTGGATTAAATAAATAAAATAGCACTAAATAAAATGGCAGGAAAATCAAGAGCAAAAAAACATGATATGCATGATCAAAGCCCGGATGACTTGGATGAGATAAAAAGATCCCTTGACTTCATGAGTTCAGAATTAACAAAGGTGACAACACAACAAAATCTCTTGATGAAGCTGTTTGAGGAGATCAAGCAATTAAAAATGGAATCTAATTATAAAGACAAAAAAATCACTGAACTTGAACTAAAAGTGGATTATCTTGAACAAGATGCTAGACTGGACAATCTTGTGATAACTGGTCTGGAAATAAAAAATCGGAAATACACGAAAGTTGTCACTAATGAAGGAATAACTGAGGACTCAACACCACAGGAACTGACTTCATTAGAAGATCAGGTTGTAAATTTCTTGCAGAACAATGACATTGAAATACACCATGAGGACATTTCTATATGCCACACCCTGCCCAACAAGACTGACAATTTCAAACCGGTGGTTGTGGTGAAGTTCATCAGCAGAAAAGCCAGAAATAAAGTGATCATGCAAGCAAAAAAATTACAGGGAACAAGAGTTTTCATAAATGAACATCTAACAAAGCGAAATGGAATCATTGCACGTGAAGCACGATTGTTAAAAAAAGTTTTAAAAAAAATGTAGAGTATCAACATGGACGAGAAATGGAAAAATCTGGATCAAAGTAAAGGAAACATCACAACCTACAGTAATACGAGACTTGAAGGACTTGGACAATTTTAGAGGAACATAGGAGAAGACAAACAAATATTTCTCACAAACATACATAAAAAAATCGGTCTGATGAACAAACACACTGAATCAATATGATGTACGATGACTCTGAATCAAAAATCTATAGTGTTGAAGAGGTGATCGACAAAAATTTTTTCCCAGCTATAAAAGATAGTAAATACTATAATGAAAAACAATTTAATGATATAAACACGACAAATGGAAATCTTTCTATTATTCATTTAAATTGCAGAAGTATCAATGCAAATATATCCAAATTGACAGATTATCTAAATAAATTGAATAAAACTTTTACAATTATAGCTTTATCAGAAACATGGTTAAATGACATTAATATTGACAATGCATACATCGAAGGTTATGAATTATACCATATGAACAGAAAAACAAAAAGAGGTGGAGGAGTTGCTTTATTTATTAAAAATGAAATAAAATGTAAATTCATTAGTGAAATGTCGATGACTGTAGACAACATCATGGAAATGATATCAATAGAAATAATAAATGAGAATGACAAAAACATTATAATAAGTTGTGTTTACCGATCACCAGGATCCAATATAGACTTGTTTACGGAAAAAATTATGGAATCACTAGTAAAGAGCAGAAATAAAGGAGTTTTTTTGTGTGGTGACTTCAATATTGATCTGGATAATAAGACTGATTCAAATAACATAAGTGCATTCATAAATTCAATGTATAGTATAAATTTATTTCTATCAATAACAAATCCAACACGAATAACTACACACAGTTCTCCAATAATTGATAATGTATTTACTAATATAACTGATGCAAATATACTAAGTGTTATTTTGATGACTGATCTAAGTGATCATTTACCAGTTTTTACAATTTACAATAAAGAGGTAATAATTTCAAATAAAACTGCAGAGAAGTAAACAATAATAAAAACATCAATTAAAGCATTAAATAGACTAAAAAGGGATTTAACAAAACAAAATTGGAGCGATGTCTATGTTGAAGATGTGAACAAAGCATATGATGAGTTTATGAACATTTTAAATGTGTTGTATAAGAAAAATTGTGATAAAAAAATATGTAAAAAAAGGTACTGTTGATCATCCATGGATGACAACAGGACTGAGAAACGCTTGCAAAAAAAGAATTATTTGTACTCTTGTTTTTTGAAGCATAGAACTCCTGAGGCTGAAAACAAATACAAAAAGTACAAAAACAAACTGGTGGGAATCATAAGGAAACAAAAGAGGGAATCAAAAAAGGCGTTCAATACAGAACAACTGGACTTTATTTGTAACAAACAAGACGTTTCACTTCTCATCCGAGAAGCTTTATCAATTGAGTTAGGAGACAGTGAGGGGGAGCAGTTATAACAGGACAAGCCATTGTCAAAATCAAAAAAGGTGTTCAATACAGGATCAACTGGACTTTATTTGTTACAGAAAACGTTTCGACTTCTGTCCAGAAGTCTTTTCAATTCTGAATGAATGGAAGCTGTGAGACCGAGAAGTTTTATACAGGCTAACATGCCAACGCACCCATATATGAAATTGGAAACTGAAATAACCCTACAACATACCTGAGATAACATGCCCATTTTATTTAAATTGACAAAACAACACATCACAGCTTAACAGAAGGGGGTTTGTAACACATACATGTAAATTGAAAGATCACACCTTAACAGTAGGGGGTTCCCTTGAGGTCTCTGGTAGAAGACACAAAACTGTATGTAAATTGACAAAAAACACCTCCCAAACAACAACAGAGGCTACTCAGAGAACTTTGTTAGTCTAATTTACAGACAAGACATCTCTGCTCCCATCCGGTGTAAAACGTTTCGGAATCAAATCCAAAACTGAGTTATAAGTCTTAGAAAGTTGAAATCTCAGACCTCCTCCTCTGTTAAGAGAAGGTTTTTCTCTCTTAACATAAACAGCTTCCTTCACCCCCCTCTCAAACCATCTGTGCTCTCGGTCCAAAATTTGAACATTCTGGTCCTCAAATGAGTGACCCTTGTCCGTGAGGTGGAGGTGAACAGCTGAGTTTTGTCCAGAGGAGGTTGCTCTCCTGTGTTGGGACATTCTTTTGTGGATAGGTTGCTTAGTTTCTCCGATGTAGCGGTCTGAGCAGACTTCGCTGCACTGGACTGCATAAACCACACCACTCTGTTTGTGTGTGGGGGTTTGGTCCTTAGGGTGGACCAGCCTCTGTCTGAGCGTCCTGCTAGGTTTGAAATGTACTGGGATGTTGTGTTTGTTGAAAATCCTTCTGAAATTCTCTGAGACTCCAGCAACATAAGGAATGACAATGTTTTTCCGTCTGTTAGACTTTTTCTGTTCATTATTGTGTTTAACAGATTTCCTTGCTGACTTGACAAAAGCCCAGTTGGGATATCCACATGTTTGCAGAGATTTTTTGATGTGTTTCTGTTCCTTTTCCTTCCCTTCTGTCCTTGTGGGGATGTGTTCTGCCCGATGCTGTAAAGTTCTGATGACAGAAAGTTTGTGCTCCAGTGGATGGTGAGAGTCGAACAGGAGATATTGGTCTGTGTGGGTTGGTTTTCTGTAAACTTCAATGTTGAGACTGTCATCTCCCTCCATATGCACCAAACAGTCCAAAAAAGGCAGCTTATTGTCGTTAGCATCCTCTCTGGTGAACTTGATGTTGTTATCAACAGAGTTAATGTGTCTGGTGAACGCTTCCACCTCCCTGGCTTGGATTTTGACACAGGTATCATCCACGTATCTGAACCAATGGCTTGGAGTTGTCCCCTCATAGGAGTTTAGGGCTCTCTGTTCCACTTCCTCCATGTAAAGATTAGCAACAATGGGTGACACTGGAGATCCCATGGCACAGCCGTGCTTCTGTCTGTAAAAACTGTCATTGAACTTGAAATAAGTGGTGGAGAGGCAGAGATCCAGCAGGGTGCAGATGTGGTCTGGGGTTAAGTTGGTCCTTTTGTCCAAATCCTTGTCCTGTAGAAGTCTTTTTTTGACAGTTTCTATTGCTTCAGAAATGGGTATGCATGTGAACAGAGAAGTCACATCATATGATACAAGAGTTTCTCCCGGGGTCAGCTTCAAATGTTGAACAAAAGAGGGAAGGAATATTACAGTGAACAACTAAACAAAACAAATGGTGAAATAAAATCAACATGGCGAGTTATAAATAATGTTCTGAATAAGCACAAGAAAGGAATCACGATGTTTTGTGAAAAGTGGTAACGAAATATATGATAACAATGAAATTGTAAATTAATTTAATGACTATTTTGTGAATGTGGGATCAAACCTGACAAAAACGATACCAAAAGTTGATAAAAACGTGAGCTACTTACTTAATGATCATAAAAATACTATGTTTCTATATGAAGCTGATAAGGATGAAATAATGATGGTCACAAAAAAATTCTCTGATAAAAGATCTAAGGATTGGTATGATATGGACATGTTGGTTGTAAAAGACATAATGTCTTCTGTCATTGATCCGTTCACAAACATATGTAATTTATCTTTTTCAACTGGTATTTTTCCAGATAATATGAAGGTAGCAAAGGTTGTCCCTATTTTCAAGAATGGTGATAAGTCTATATTCAATAATTATAGACCAATTTCCTTATTACCACAATTTTCTAAAATTCTTGAAAAATTATTTGTGATTAGATTAGACAAATTTCTTGATGACTATAACATTTTAACTAACAGCCAATATGGTTTTAGATCTAAAAACTCTACTTCTATGGCTCTTATGGAATCGACAGAACAAATTTCCACTGCTGTTGATCAAAAGCAACACTGTGTGGGTTTGTTTGTTGATCTAAAGAAAGCTTTTGATACAGTTGATCACACTATTCTCCTCGAGAAGTTAAATAAATATGGTATTCGAGGACTGACCTTGAAATGGGTATCTAGCTATTTGGAGGACAGAAGTCAATTTGTACAGATAGACAATACCAGATCAAAACTCAACAGAATCACATGTGGAGTCCCTCAGGGTTCTATACTGGGACCTAAACTTTTTATTTTGTATATAAATGATTTGGTAAAAGTGTCTGGTATTCTAAGGTGTGTTCTTTTTGCTGATGATACCACCTTCTTTTGTTTTGGTTATGATTTGAAACAAATGTTTGAGTTGTTAAAAGAGGAGATCTCAATATTACAAACTTGGTTTAGTTTAAATAAGTTAACATTAATTTTAGAAAAGACTAACTATATGTTATTTAGCAAAAATAAAATAGATAAATTTTCTATCAAAACTGATGGTGTTGAACTAAGTAGAGTGGATGAGGTGAAGTTTTTGGGTGTAATTGTTGACGAGAGATTGTCGTGGAAACAGCATGTACATTTTGATAAAACTAAGTTATCTAAATCTATTGGCGTATTGTATAAATGATAGGGCTCTCTATTTGCTATATAACTCAATTTTTGTTCCACATTTAATTTATTGTGTGGAGGTTTGGGGTAAAGCCTGTACAACTATAACAAATTCTATTTTTATTTTGCAGAAAAGAGCGGTGAGAATTATTGCTAGAAAGCCTTATCGTCATCCATCAAATGTATTATTTAAACAACTCAAATTATTGAAATTTCATGAATTGGTAGATTATAATATTTTGTTAGTAATGCATAAGGCTCATAAGAATGTGCTACCTACAAATGTTCAAATGTTTTTCATAAAGAGAGAAAGCTGTTACAGTTTAAAAGGAACTGAAATATTTGTTAAACCTAGATATAGGACTAGTTTGAAGGGACGTTTTATTTCAAATAAGGGAGTGGAATTGTGGAATGTTTTGGAAAAAGATGTTAAAGATGTAAACTCTGTGATGAAATTCAAAAAAATTGTCAAGTCTAAACTACTAGCAAAATACTAAAGCTTCAAGTAATGCATCCTAATCTATTTGTTGATTATTGAGTGTGAAATGTTACTAAATTGATCTGTTGTTTTTGGTAGTTAATTGTTTGAATGGATTGTTTGTAAATTGTTTGTTTTGTTTTTTGTGGTAAAAAAGGGGCAGACAAAATAAGAAAATTTTCTTCTTTCTGCCACCTTTCATTTTATGTATTTTGATTTTTTTTCTCATATTTATGAAATGTTTTTTTTTTCATTATCTTTTATGTTGTTTTTCTTAAATATGTAAAATGAATAAAACTTTAATAAAAAAAAAGTAATAAAAAAATAAAAGTTAGTCAATCCGCTATAGCGCTGACAAATTGTTTAGGTCCGCTATCAGCGGATTAGCGCTTTAGCGCTCCCCAACGGTCTGGTGCCCACCTTTGACTTTGACCAAGCGCCAAAGGTCTAGTTCACCAGCCAGATTTAACAGCAAGACTGCTGTGAACTCACTCAAGCGTTAAGCTCCCAGCCTTAATGAAAATTCCTTTGAGGGATATTTTATTTTGAAAACTAAAACCGGAACCAGTTGCCACTACCTCAGTCAGTTGATGCAGCACGGTGGGCAGCACGGTGGCACAACTGGTAGAGCTGCTGCCTCTCAGCGAGAAGGTTGCCGGTTCAAATCCCGGTCCGGGGCCTTTCTGGGTGGAGTTTGCATGTTCTCCCCGTGCATGCGTGGGTTTCCTCCGGGTACTCCGGTTTCCTCCCACAGACCAAAAAACATGCATGTTAGGCTGATTGGTGACTCTAAATTGACCCTAGGTGTGAGTGAGAGAGTGGATGGTTGTTTGGTGTGAGTGAGACAGGTCCCTCTTGTAAATGAGTCCCCGTGACTCAACGAGGCTAGCCTGTATAAATAAAGGTTGAATGAATGAATGAATGAATGAATGATGCGGACTCAGCGAGACGCCGAGTATGAACGAGCTGGAAGCTTGCAAAAACGTAGCCGGATGAACAATCTGTGCACGTTTCAGGTTGGCCCACTTTGCCTAATCTGGGGACAGAGAATCTTTGCAAAAGGTAAAAAGTCGATGTTCATTAACGTACCTGAGGTCCAGCAAACGCTGGCCCAAGAGTGTGTTATTTCTGGTTAAACACTTCAAGATACTCATCTTCCTTCCATTCTTTCTCCTCAAACTTTTTCCTTATCCATTCTGCCAGTAACATTAAGTTAAACATGCCTGCATGTAAAAAAAAAACTTGTTCTGTTGTTCCTAGAAATTACGAACGCATATTCCATCTGTGATGAAGTTTAAATTATAGGAAAATCCGATCGATCAATCAATGTACATATGTTGATGTAATTTATGATTATGTTAATAAATGGCAGTACTCCTGGTATGCAAACTATAATTAACGCTTCATGCCTTTTGCATCTCATCACCTGGTCACAAAATGTATTGATTAATCTGAAAAAGAGAGAACCAGTGAATTATTGATGATAATTTGTGTCAGGATAAAAACCTGCTCATTTTACACCTGGTGTACTGGACAGATCATTAAATCTGATCACCCCTGTACCCCTACACTCAATGGAAAAGTTGGGAGTTTGATTCTACCAGCAGTCACATGCTGAAGTGTCCCTGGGCAAGACACTGAACCCCTTATTGCCTCTGATGTGTGTCCCATCGGTGTATGAATGTGCTAAAGCACTGATTAGTCTTTGTAGAGATCTAGAGTGCTGTATGAATGGTAAATAAGGGCACAGAGTGTGTAGTAAAGCACTTTGAGTATCTTGATAAAATAGAAAAGTGCTGTACAAGTACAGTCCATGTACCATCGAGCAACAATGCCAGTACAAATTTTAAGAATCAGCTTTGTTTCGTGCACACATTTTATCCCAGTTTTTGGTACAATGTCTGAACACACACACACACACAAAGTACCAAATATGTAGTCAAGTTTAAAGTTTTGTATTTAAAGTCATACAAATTTAACAAATTGCAAGTTTCTGATTGTGGGCCACAACATTGCAAACAAAAGCACCAACCAATATTGACGGAACAATTTGATGGTGATGCTTAATTTAGCCATGCTGACTTTTGTGAGTGCATTTTGGTTATCGGCAACAATTGTGCTAAATTTTATAACATCAAGATTCAATCCTCTCCATCCAAGCAGTGCTAAGACATTAATCAATGGTGTGTTTGAAGATTTGAAAAATTAAGATCTACGGAGCAACTACACAAATACACTGTTTAAAATAATGTCTATATGCATTTTTTTATATAAGAATGTACAAACAAGGATATTTTAACTATTTGAAAACTAAAAGTGGCCGACCACTGCCATTGTTCAACTGCTGGCATTCTGGGGAGCTATAAATACGACTAAATGTAGCACATTAGGATTCAATCAAACTAGTGGTCATTGTTATAGTAAAGTATTTTTTAAACTTGGGTCTCCTTTCACGATTGTAACGAGAATTGGACCCAGATGCAGACATACACGATGAGCTTGAAATCAAGGAAACTAATTTATTAAATAAACGAAAACAAAAAGCTGACATGGCAGCAACAACTTACAAAAATACGAGGGAGGATCATGACATCTGGTAGGAAACCACACAATGAGCCACTGATGAGGTGGAGATGAGGCTGTTTAAATAGGACAGAGGGCGAGTGAAAAGTAACAACACCTAAGTGATTATAGACTAGGAACAGGTGTGAATGGAGTGCTGATTGAACACAGAGTAGGCTGAGGGTAAAAAGGGACATGACACTGGAAACATGAACTACACAATAAGATATCTGAATATAAAATACAGAAACACAAATGTATACAAACTTAACTAACAGGGAACATAAAAATAACAGAAGCTCACAAACAAGTGATCTCAAAGAACCTAACAAATAAACTCAAAGATGAATAATCAAAACAACAAACACACAGATATGAAATCCTCGCTTTTAATTTTATTTGAAAGGTGACATTCAGGGTGCAGCGCTGATCACTTTTTACAGTGTCAGTTTTATTCTTGCAAACCATGAATGCTGACATTCATAAAGATCTTACTTTGGCACATTTTTTTATCACACCTCTCACAAATTAACAGCACCTTCTGGTCTTCCGTTACCATCAACTATCCTTGCCTTTCATTCTTTTATAAGGATAATTTATTACTAAATCAATGTAGTGCCTAATAGTTTTAATACAAGAAATTGTGCTTTGTGTGTGTGTGTGTGGGGGGGGGGATCATGAAACAAAGAGAAAACCTCCCTAAAGCTAGCAACAGCTGCTTTACCTGAGGTGATTACAGAAGGAGATGGAGCGGAGTGGTGCAGCACACAGAATTACATTGAGCGCCATTGTAGAGCGACCGTGCATTCTTTACCATTTTATTCCTACCTGACCTATTTTTTGGTAAAACAATGCAAAGTATCATTGCCTGCTTGAGCTTTCTTTCCCTCTCCGACATTCTTTATTCCTCTCAAAGGAAAATACAGTGGTAGTGTGAGGGTTTTCTGATGTTTTGTTAATAAAATCACTGCCTCTTTAAAGATTATATGTACAAAGTACATTTAAAACCACCTGATCTCCATACAGACCTGCATTACAACATCCGTTGCTGCATCAATGCATGCTTGCATGTTTTCATCGATGGCACGCTTTCATTATTCAATTTTTTTTGTGTGTTTGTCATATCCTGTGACCAAAGAGTATTTTACAAATAAAACATAAGCAATACACATTTTGAACCCTGAAACTAATGCAATAATTATAAATCTTGCAGTGTTTTGTTGAAAAAAAAACTGTTCTTCCACAGCAGTAGTTATACAATATTTATTAGCATTTACAACCATGCAAACTTCGGATCAAGTCACAAACTTGTTTTGTGGGCCAGTGAGTTGTTCCACCAGAGCTGCTCAGGGTTAAGTGCCTTACTTACTTAAGGGCACCGTTTCAGCAGAGCGGAACATAATGCACTGAATTTCCCAGCAAAGGATTTTCTCTTAGATTTAGCGCTTTGATTGAACAACCTTTAAATAACAAGCATCCCTAAATTAAAACTAAAAAGCAGATGTTTTTTGAAGCATCCAATGACGTCATAAAGATTGTCAATTTTTCTGAAGGTGTACAAATAATGAAAGAACTATAAAATCAGCTTAACAATATAAAGTTATCCATGTTGCCTTTAACTACACGAATAATATTTTGGTCTGATTCACAAAACTTTATTTGGATTTGATGCCGGACAGAGGCTTCACTGTATGGTATGAGTCACATGCCCACTAAGAACAAATAAAAACAAAAGCACGACAAAACCCACCAAGGTTGAATATTTTTCTTCTCAGAGGGGAAATCAGTGAGGATTCACTGAACCATGGACGCCTGTAGCTTCCAGTGACATGCATGAGGTTAGCAACAGGTGAGGCACTGGAATCGGATGCTCACATACATGAACCCAAAATGGAAGCTTATATTTCAGCCTTTTTTAAAGTCATCTAATCAACACTAGACTCCTCTTTTTGAATAAGAAAATGTATCATAATCATGTACCATAATTTTTGCTGTATAAGTTACAGATTTCGTGTAAATTAGCACGCCTGAGACTTATCCAACGAAGCAACACATTTTTTTTGTTTTTATTTTGTTGGTTTGTTTGTTTTTTTGCCCCATAGTTATAACCCAATTTTTTGGCTGAGATCTGACGATTTCATTCATTCTGACATGGGAAATATTGAACAGTACCATTTTCCGCCACTAGAGGGCCTTCAACTAATATGACAAGCCAA
>JBBPBX010062541.1:0-20801 GCA_038048925.1 Garcialebias charrua
ATCATGTGCAAGCACCTTACTAACTGTCATTCCTGTACGGCAGATTGCTACAGTTGCTATATTGTGCTCCCAACTCTGTGCCTTGTTTTAAACTGTACATGCTCTCATGTTACTGGCATGTAACATCCTTTGGTGTTAAGTGATTTGGAGTTGTGCTAGCCCTTTACAACTGGCCTGGTAGAACCACCATAGCATAAATGCATCTAATAAAGGCTGTTTTAATATTGAAAGGAATTAATAAAATATATATTGTATACAACACTTCTGTTTTTGTCATTTGAAGCCAGGCGTACCTGCGTATTTGTAATAGGGAAGCTCTAGACTATTTACAGTCTACCAGTTGGCTTTAGAGTCACATCCTCTGAGTCACAATCCGGGCCTTCATAGCCCGTGTTACATATAATAGATGCAGAGTCTGATGTCACCATTCTTTTTCCGAACAACAACAACAATCGGGGAAGAAAAGGGTGATTCAGATTTGCGGATTACTTCAGCATCAAGGAGTTGCTGTAGATGATTACGTACTGCTTCTAAGTCTCGAGGGTGTATAGGTCTCGCCCTGTGTTTAAAAGGTGTTGGATCACTGAGTGTAATGTGAAGCCTGATCTTATCAATACGACCGAAGTCCAGCTCATGTTGGGCAAATACCTCTGGCATTGAATTTAACTTGTCAGTTATCCTTTCCTTCCATTCGCTGGAGATAGGAGAGTCGCCAAAGTCAAACTGGAGGTTGGATTTGTCAGACTTGGGAGATGTCGTGGTTGGTTTCTTCGTTGGCTGAACACTCTGGATAGCGTGTACTTCTGCTATGACTGTTTTGGGTAAGATTGTAATAGCATGGTCCGATTCATTTTTGATTATGACTGGTACACGGTGTGAGAGCTTGGATGGTAAAGTTGCTAACCCATCCATGACGAGTAGACCACCCGGCAAAGGGGTTAGTGATGATGCTTCGACAGCCACCCAATTTCCTACGTCTGGCATCCGGCAAGTCACTGATCCCTCAAGGACTTTAGTTTGTCTAGCTCCGATAGTTTCACATTCAGTACTATGGAGCCTAACTTTCCCCAAGCTCGAATCAAAAGAGCATCTTTTCCTAGTTGCAAGTGTTTTGAGAAGGATTTTGTAGCCATAAGAAAGTGAATGTTGGTCTCCAAGATTAGGATTCTGCTCATACTGCTCATAAAGGATGTCTAATGTGTTTGTGCCTATTAACAACAAAGGTGAGTTGGAGCTCACATTGGGAACTATTAAGGCTAGGGTTGGCACTTCAATGTCAGCACCTATTGAACTTTTTGGGAAGGTGATGGTGATATCGATGTACCCAAGGTAGGGGACACTTTGGCCATTTGCCCCTTCTACTTCCAACAGGTCATTTAAACTATGGACAGGTAAGTGTGACAAATGTTCTTCGTAGAAAGACTGCAAAACTGTTGTTACTTGTGAGCCTGAATCTAGCAAAGAGTTGCATGTATGATCATTGATTGTAACTTGTGCGGTGCACTTTGCCCCAACAAGACCTTTTGGAAGAGAAACAAATTCTTTAGTTTGTGTGTGAAAGCTCAAGGCATGTCTCTTTTTATTGGGACTCTTTAACTTTGGCTCGGTCCCATTCTGTCCCACAACTGAGGCTGGGTCTAGTTTAAAGAGTCGTGTTCTGGAGCATTTCAAAGTCAAAGTCAAAGTCAACTTTATTGTCAGATCTGCAATATGTACTGTACAGGACATACACAGGACCGAAATTGCGTTTCTCTCAGTCCCTCGGTGCAACAGTAAACATCTAAACATTGAAACACTGAAACATATAATAATTGACATAAGCATAAAATAGTAAAACTAACACTGTCCTGAGTTTTTTGCATAGTGGAATAAGAGTATGAAAATTTACACCAACTCTAAAACTAAAACATTAAACATTTAATGAACATAATACTGTCCTGAGTTTTTGCATACTAGTATAAAAAAAGAGTATAAAAAGTATAACTAAAATAAACTAAAGGTTTCTAGCATTGACATTTGCAAAGTGGCAAAGCAGCGTATGAGTTAATGTACACAGTATATGTATGAGGTAGTAGTTGATGTTGTTATAGAGGCAAAAAGTGGCATATGCAGTAAGGCACATTGGGCATCCCTAAATAAGACCGTTCAGAGCACACTGTATATGTATCAGCAGTGGTGTAGATATTAGAGTAGTGTAAATGTAAACAGTAGTAGTTACATGTAAGCAGTAGTAATAAAAGTAAACAGTATTAATAAATGTAAACAGAGAATGTAAACAGTATTATGATTATAGGCAGTGATGTAATACAAACATTAGTGCAAGTATGAGAAGTAGTGCAAACTGTATGAGCACATGACCGAGAGCTTAGTGAATAAACCGTTTGATGACACAGAGTCCAGTGTTAAAATCTTTGTGTTGTGTGGTAATGTGTGAGAAAGTTTTAGTGTTAAGGCAGTTCAAATGGGAGGGGGGGCAGAGCAGGCAGAGTGTTTAGCATCCTGACTGCCTGATGAACAGAGCTGTCTCTCAGTCTGCTGGTTCGAGCCTGGAGACTCCTCAGTCTCCTCCCTGATGGCAGCAGTCTAAAGCGGCTGTGTAGTGGGTGTGTGGGATCACCTGCCATGCGGTGGGCTTTCCGAGTGAGGCGTTTGCTGTGTAAGTCCTGCAGTGAGGGGAAGGAGGTGCCGACTATCTTCTCAGCTGCTCTCACAATGCGCTGGAGGCTCTTGCGGCAGGATGCAGTACATGCACCAAACCACACAGTGATGCAGCTGGTCAGGACACTTTCTATGGCACCTCTGTAGAAGGTGCTCATGATGGGGGTTGAAGCTCCAGCCCTTTTCAGCTTGCGGAGAAAGTAGAGACGCTGGTGAGCCTTCTTTGCCAGTGCTGCAGTGTTCCTGCTCCAGGACAGGTCCTTTGAGACGTGCACTCCCAGGAACTTGGTGCTGTCTACTCTCTCCACTGCGGTGCTGTTGATGGTCAGAGGGGCATGTTGGGCATCCTTCTTCCTGAAGTCCACAACAATCTCCTTTGTCTTCTCCACGTTGAGAGTGAGATTGTTGTGTCCGCACCACAAGGCCAGGCGGCTCACCTCGTTCCTGTAGTCCGTCTCATCGTTGTTGCTGATGAGACCCACCACTGTTGTGTCGTCCGCAAACTTGATGAAGTGGTTGGAGCTGTATGATGGTGTGCAGTCGTGTGTTAGCAGGGTGAATAGAAGGGGGCTCAGTACACATCCTTGTGGGGCCCCTGTGTTCAATGTGATGGTGCTAGATGTGTTACTCCCGACTCGTACTGTCTGTGGTCTCCCAGTCAGGAAGTCTAGCAGCCAGTTACACATTGAGGTATTCAGCCCCAGACTGTCCAGTTTAAGGATGAGCTGTTGGGGGATGATGGTGTTGAATGCCGAGCTGAAGTCGATGAACAACATTCTAACATAGGAGTCCTTCGTGTCCAGATGTGTGAGAGCTGTGTGAAGGGCAGAGGAGATGGCATCGTCGGTTGAGCGATTAGGTCGGTATGCAAATTGGAAGGGATCCAGGGAGTCAGGGAGGACAGATGTGATGCTTTTCATGACTAGCCGTTCAAAGCACTTCATCAGGATGGGGGTGAGTGCTACTGGGCGATAGTCATTGAGGCATGCGGGCGTTGCCTTCTTTGGGACAGGGATGATGGTGGTGGCTTTGAAACAGGTGGGGACGATGGCCTGGCTCAGTGAGATGTTAAAGATGTCCGTGAAGACCGCTGCGAGTTCCCCTGCACAGTCCTTCAGCACACGACCAGGTATGTTGTCAGGACCAGAGGCCTTCCGGGCGTTAATCTTGATGAATGATCGCCTTACGCTGTCTGAGGACAGCGTCAGCACCTGGCCATCAGGAGAGGGGGGGAGTTTATGTGCTGGTGTGCTGTTACTTGCCTCGAACCGAGCAAAGAACTCATTCAGTTCATTCAGCGCAGAGGCTGAGCTGTCACAGGTCTGGGGGGGTGGTTTGTAGTTTGTGATGGTCTGTATTCCCTGCCACAGACTGCGTGTATCCCTGCTGTCCTTGAAACGGTGAGCTATTTTCCCAGAATACTGCCTCTTTGCCTTTCTGATGCCCCGGTCCAGGTTGTTTCTGGCTGCCCTCAGGCCCACCTGATCTCCCGCTTTGAAGGCAGCATTCCTGGCTTTCATGAGTCTGTGAACCTCAGCTGTCAGCCATGGCTTCTGGTTAGCCCGAACAGTGATGGTTTTAAGGTTGGTTACATCATCAATGCACTTGGTGATGTATGAACATACAGTGTCTGAGTACTCCTGGAGACATGTGGTGTTGTTTGTGGTAGCAGCTTCTTTGAACATACTCCAATCTGTGGTGTCAAAACAGTCCTGGAGTGCCTCTGAAGACCCCTCTGGCCACACTCGTATCTGTTTGCGGACTGGTTTTGTGACTTTCACCAGTGGCCTGTATGCTGGCTTTAGCATGACACAGATATGGTCCGAAGCACCAATGTGGGGGAGGGGGACAGCTCTGTAGGAATTTTTCATGGTGGTGTAAACCTGGTCCAGGGTGTGGTTTCCTCTTGTTGCAAAGTTTATGTTTCTGTATGTTTTTGGTAATACACTCTTTAAATCTGCATGGTTGAAATCACCAGCCGTGATGAGAAAAGCATCAGGGTGGGCTGTTTGTTGCTCACTGATGTGCAGATATAGTTCATTCAGTGCCTCACCTCTATCTTTGCTGTTGGAGCTTGGAGGGATATATACAGCAACAATCAAAACAGCTGTAAACTCCCTCGGTAAAAAGAACGGTCTGCATTTAATAGTCATGAACTCCACTAAATGTGAGCAGTGTTTGTGGACCACAGCAGCATCACGACACCATGCGTTGTTGATGTAAACACAGAGCCCGCCTCCGCGAGTCTTACCTCCCTTGATGAAAGCTCGGTCCGCTCTGTAGCATGTTAGCTGCTCCAGCTGAATAGCATGGTCCAGAACGTTGTTGTTAAGCCACGTTTCCGTGAATACAAACACACAGCAGTCTCTCACAGTCTTTTGTGTCGTTCGTAGCAGGCGTATATAATCCAATTTGTTGTTCAGGGAGCGCACGTTAGCCAGAACCATGGATGGAATAGCCGGCCTGTGTGGGCTAGCTGCTAGCCTAGCTCTGATACCTCCGCGTTTACCCCGCTTCTGTTTCCTGTCACGCCGCTTGTGGCGTTTCCATGGCGGGCGCGGTGAAGCGTCACGCCGCTTGTGGTACTTCCACGGCGGGCGCGATGAAGGGAAGGTCGGAGCTGGCTTCCAGAGCAGCTCGCAGTCACGAAGCTCACGTAACTCCTCCTCAAGCTCATTTAGCTTCTCCTGGAGTTCGCTGTTTATTCCCAAATGAGCGGTTTTTCCGACATCAAGCAGGAATTCACGGCTATACTTGCGTTCTTGAACACGTAGACAAGACAAAGACGTGCCGGCAAGTTGCGGCGTGCAGGACAAAACAGACGAAAGCACCGTGTTGGGAGAGAGAGAAGCCGCAACGTTTGCACGCGCCGCCATCTTGTATCATCAATTTGTTTTGTCCCATGCAATTTGTTTGTCTTTTAGCTGTTTCCTCTTTAGGGCTACAAGAGGAGAATTTGGCTCATTTTCGCACTGAGGTTTGATATGCCCATCCTCTCCACACCTAAAGCAGTACCAAGGCCTTGGACGATGGCTTGGGTGATTGTCAGTTCTTTGATCTGAGGTGTGTGGTTTCTGAGCTTTGGGACTTCCAGCATAACCTTTTTGTTTAGTAGAAAGGGAAGGTTGTAGCTTACCCTTTGGTCTCTCTGAGTCTTTTTTGTGGTTAAGTGATGCAAGGTGAGATTGCAGGCTAGCAATTGGCTTTTTAAGATCCTGTATTTCAGAAAAGGTATCGACAGCAGATGATGAGACACGTTCCGGGCTTTGTGACTGAACACCCTGATAATGTGCAAATATTTTTGGTTTTGAGATGTTTAGGTGATGTTTCATGCGAGATGCTTTGGTTGTTCGTCTTCTCTCTGCAGTTCGGAGGAGAAGAAGGAGTTCCGCAAACGTAGGTGGGTCTTGTTTCTTTTGTTCTAGTTGGAGTTCTGCTATCAAATCATTATCCCAACATCCTCTTATGAACTGTTTTAAGAGCTGCTTGTCTAATTCTCCCGCAGAAATGCCTCCCCTCACAAGTGTTGTGTTTAGCATTACTTGGAGTCGTTGGAGGTATGATGAAGGCTCCTCACCATGATTTTGCATTGTGTTTAAATACTTTGCAAAGAGGTCATCTCCATCCTCAACCGTGCCAAAGGCTGAATCGAGAATCTTTAAGTATGCGCTTGGAGGTGATTCAGCAGGTAAGTGTTTCACCAAATCAACTGCTGGTGAAGAAAGACTTTCAATGAGCCTTCTGGATTTGTATGAATCAGGTTGCTTGGTGTCTTTAAGAAGATGTTCAACACTTGATCGCCAATTCTCGAAATCAACTTCATTGTTGGAATGAGGACATTGTCCCGAAAAGAGTCTTAATCTAAAAGGAGTGTTTATCTATGTACTGAGGTCTTCGGTTCTCAATATGTGCTCTACTATTACCTTTTGAAGCTCTGGGGGGTTAACATCAGATGGTTTGAGAATAGGGCTTCCCCTGGGGAGTTGGACAGGGGATGGACTGAAAGGATTATGCGAATCAGGATCTTGAGGTGAGTCTGAGTCCTCATGGTCACCTTGGTCATTACTATCAGAGTCGGCGGCTTCACTTATGGAAGTGAGCTCTTCTTTCAACACGTCAAAAAACTTTTTGCCCGTCCGTTTTGCTATACCTTTTAGTTCAGTCAGGTAAGTCTGTGTAGCAGTCCTTGTGACCGCTGGGGTGTAAACATTACTCAAAGCCTCTACAAGGTAAAGTGTGTCAGGCTTATCTTTAGGTGAGAATTTGTAAGGTAGTGAAGCTGAGAATGATTTCACAGCTGTGCCATATGTGTACTCAACAATAACCTGTTTGCTGGTACATGAATCAATAGGGTCTACAGGAACTACAGTCTGAATGGACCCATACTGTTTAAGAAAATCATAGAGTTCCTCGTCTGTCTCAGTATCAGTTAAACCAGTGACTAAAAGTGAATTAGGTATCTTTATGTTGTTCTTTTGCACAGTTTCCATGTCTGGTTTAGTTTTGGTTACTTCTGGGCTCTTTAAAACCACTCCTGGCTGGCTCGCCAATTGTAGCACCACTTGCTATTAGGCAGGGAAATATCAGCTACTGGACCAGTTCTAGGTTCGCTAGTGGTAAATTTGTTATAATAAGAGCCAGAATCAAAATAATGTACATATAAGCCGGCAATTTAATTAGAACAACACAAGACAAACATTTACAACAATTGGCACATTAATTTCTATAAAGTACCCTTTTGAACACTCTTTTACTGTATATCGTATTCACCCTATTTGTTTTAAGGGTTGAAATAAAAGGTTTAGGTTCAATTCTTTTCCAATCTGATTTAAATCCTATTTTGTTTTAATGACCGGTCATTCAATCTAATTTGAGGAATAGGCAAGATTTTTAATCCTCAGGTTGAGATTAATATTAGTTATACTCAGTTCACCTACTCAGATCCTTATTGATACTTTAAAGCATTCATACAGATGCCCTTTGAAACACTCAACAGTATCAACATTTCAAAAGAGGTATCACAAACCAAAATCAGAACAGTGTCCTAATGTTCTCATTTAGCAAATGCTTCAGAAGTCCTTCAATGTTGTGTACCGAGTTGTACACATCTCCTCCAAGGTAGTCAATCAAAAAGAAATATAGTTCCAAATCCTACCACAGCCTTGACGTAGTAGTGTATTTAGGGTGAAGGTGAAACCTTGCGTTGAGTCGACAGCGGTCCTAGAAGTAACACCCTAAGGGCTGGCTCGCCATTCAGCTCTCTGAAGTTGAAGTCCAAACTCTGGAATCTTCTCCAGGGGGATGAAAACTTGAAATCTTCTCCAGGGGGATGAAAACCTGAAATCTCCTCCAGGGGGATGAAAACCTGGCCAAAACTCGTCTTATTTAAGTGGTTATAATCTCTTCAAACTCACACCCATCTTCTATTAAAGGAAAAGATCGAGATTTCAACTGAAAACTCTCGACAGTTCTTCAATATCGCTGTTCCAGAAGCTGCTGCTCAGCCATGCGGTATTTTCTGTGTCCTGTTGCTAGCTGAATGCTGTGCTCAGCTTTGTGGGTGAGGGAGGGCCTATTTTGTTAAAACTTTATTAACTACCCAACAGTTTACAACATTGCCCAAATGAAAACATTACACTACTAACCTGTTTCCGAAGATCTTCACACTTATTTATCATAATATCGTTTTTTATTTTTATATAAAACTTTTTTTTTCTTTCTGTTTTTGTTTTTTGTGAACTTATTTATTAACTATTAAAATGTACTTGTAACTGGGGTTACACTGACATTTATGTTGTCATTAATATTGTGGTGCACCTGTTTGATTGTTTTAAGAACTGTATGGTTTTAGTTTTAAATTTCTATTCTGATGGTGAAAATGTTCTGATGTTGCTTTAAAAACAAAAGGAATCACTTCCTGAAGTCTTATTTCAGCTTCGTCTTTATTGAACTATATTAAACTGAAAGACGTTGAACTCATGTGATCCATTTGAACTGAATTGAATATATTTTTTAGAATCTCCATTTAAGATTGTCAGAGAGAATTCAAATATAATTTAAAAAATTGACAAACTGTTGAAAAGTTGTAAGTTTAGCAGAAAATTGTAAATTTTAGAACATCTGTGGTTTGGTTGTACTCAACTTGTAATAAGAATTCACCTGTTTTAAGGTTTCAAGAACTGCACGTTCCCTGTGTTGTGAGCTGATGTTACAACAACAAATATTTTAATTAAAATTTTAAAATAAAAAAACATGAAAAACTCACAGGAAAAATAAGTTGTATAAAAACAGTATTCACACAAAACAGTTTGTTCATTAATGTGCAGTCTGATGGTTTTTACAAAACAATACAACACAGGAGAATACATTATTCTGTTTTTTTTTTTTCTGTTGTTGAACAGAAATGTTCTTACCCCAGAGTGTCAATACGTCCATCAACCCAGACCCAGTTGTTGTTAATGTTGCGTAATCCCAACCAGAATCCTTGCCATTCATCATAGTAGAACTTAGTGAGATTACTAACAAATTGCTGTAAATTAAAACATCAGAAACATTTTTAAACTTTCTGTAAGTTACTAAAATCTGAGTCAATATTTGAAATAGGTTCAATTCAGAAAGTTCAAGTTGTGATGTTTGTCTCAGAGCTCACCTGTTCCTGCAGATTATTAATAACAACCAGATCTGCAAAAATATTCTGACAAAACTGTCGACTTTGGTCCCAGGTCTTCCAGCCCGACCAGATGCTGTCATAAAACAAGTAGCACTTGTCCTGGAACTGAATCCATCCTGTCTGACACGGCTGACATACTGTTTTCATAAAAATAGTAAATAAATAAATAAATAAAAGGTTAAAAAATATCATTAATAATATGGAAAGAGTACACATCAGCTCAAACTTTAAAATATTTTAAAAGAAATTATATAAAAAAAGAAATACAAAAAGAAAATATTTAAAACATTTAAGATCATCAATTATGAAAAGTTTTCTTCCACAGCCAGAAGGAAACACGTCCATCAATTATCAGTTTGACTTTTAAATTTTGAATAAATATTTTCTCACCTGTACTTGAACAAAGTGAACAAAATATAAAGAAAACAAGTTTAAAACTTTATAATTCCACCAAACCTTGATCATTTTAGGAAGTTTGTAGATTGAAACAGTTTAACACCATCAGATCTAGTTTCCAGTGCTAAGTATGAATAAAATCAAAAGATCCTAAAAGAGCACTCCAACTACTCAGGTGTCCAAACTAAAGCAACACTTGTAGAATAAAACCCCCAAACAAACCAACTTGTTTTCAGGTTGTGTGTTTCTTTGTTTGCAGATGACTGACATGAATGACTTTATCACCTGACTGATCATCCTGCAGCTCCTGTGGAAGATGATTTTGCAGCAGCTGAAATAAGTTCACAGCTTCAGGTCACCAAAGTGAAGAACTTACTTTTGTTGGGACAGAAGTCTTTAAATGGAAAAGGGTCAAAGGTCAGGATGACTCCCAGAGTCAAGTTGAGGTTGTTCCTTTCTTTTGTCAGCTCCTGAGTCTGATTCATCAGGTTCATTTTGTCCACAGCTAGTTGTTTTGTTTGATTTGTTAGATTGCTGTTCGCCACACTCAGCTGAACATTTTTAGCTTTGAGGTCACTGATGGTTTCTTCCTGTTCCTTCATTTCCACACTGACTGTGGATGGAAGAACACAAACATCAGTTTAGTTTTGCTGCAGAAACATCGTCCTCTACAAATGTCTCTTGTCTTCTCCTGACTGTCTTTGTCTCATCTGATGAACTAGTTGTCTCTGATAAAGACTGATGAACTTCTGTTCAGCTACAAGAATGACTTGTAGTGGTGATGAAAACTGATGCAACAAACTGATATAAGATTCTTAGAGATAGAACGTCTCACACTCATTGAGTTGTCCTAAAAGAACTTCTTAACGTTGAGTTTGTAGAAAAAGATCTCACTCTGACTGACGATGATGATTATGGCCACCAGGAGGACACAAAATATTCCCAAACACAACATCAACACACGGAAAGTGTGGAAGTGAGAGTGAGCTGCTGCTTCACCATCTGATTGGAAACAACAACACAGTCATTAGTAATAATATTATACTTACAGAGAAACTGTTCTTTATTTTTAAACCTTTGTAAATAAATTAAACACGTGTTGAGAACAATCTTTCTGTTTCACAGTAACAATAGTGAAGATGTGAGCATGTGTTGAGGCTTTCTGTGGAGTCTGCTCACACTAGGGGGTGAACAGACTCGACTGGTCGGTTCCAGGACATCTTGCAAGTTTTTACATTTTGAATCGACTAGTTGCAGTCAGTGGCGGCCCTAGCCTATTTGGCACCCTGGGCGAGCAACCCCAACGCCACCCCACCACCCCACCCCGGCTTGGTTGCGTGCAGGCCATCGGGTTGCTGCTAAATGGTGCCCCCTGCCTGCTGTGTGGACAGTGACATTTTCCGCTGTTAACAAAATATGTCTACCTAAGCAGCTAACCAGTTAGCATCAGCAAGCTACAGTCTACACATTTCACACAACAAGAAATGACAGTGACACACAGGGCCGGAGTGGGACTCATTTTCAGCCCTGGACTTTCAGCCTCAGAGTGGCCCACTTTAGATCACAACCAATTGTTATTGAAATCATGTAATTATAACCTTACATCAGGGGCAATTCTAAAACATGCGCTTTAGTTTTAGCATAACCCCAATGCTAACAATGGCTCTTGGCTTGAAAGCCATTGGTGTCAGAAGTATTTGTAATGTGGGGGTGTCACTGGTGGTGGTGGTGGGGGCGGGGGGTCCTTCCCCAGAAAATCTGGAATAAAATAGATGCCATTTCCTGCATTCTGGTGTATTTTAATGGGTTGTTCAACATCTAGTTTTACATCCATACAGTATTTAAACTATTCAACAACTATTTTAGAGTTAATGGCAGAACAAGAAGTAGTCTGAGACAAGCATGTAGCATTAACACATTATGAACATTATTCAAGAATTGTTTCTTTAAGAACATTATCAAATTATATGTGGATGGTAAGATACTAGCAATAACAGCATTGTAAGAGGGGGGACAGTTGAACACGGAGGCCTCCACTTCTGTTTAATGATGGACAGTGTCTTTTCACAAAGATGGCCTCCTTTACTCCTCTCTCAAACCATCGTTCCTCTCTATCAAGGAGAAAAGATGACTGAGTTTGTCACAGCTCCTCAGACTGAAGAAGTCTTTTTGATACAAAGAAGAATCTGTCCAGAGGACTACATTTAGAACCTCTACATACAAACAGAAACAAGCCAGAGGACTTACTTGGTGAATTCTTGTCAGCAGGTTCTGTAGATTTTACTGCAGAGTTAATGTTTGGCTTCTGTTTTGTCTCTGAAAAAAAAAAAAAAATTAATCTGTAAAAACCCAATTTATTTCTACTTGTTGAGTTAAATCCATGACAAACACAAAATTAAACCCAGTTTGACTGATCAAAACAAATGTTTGCCTTCAACAAGTTAATTCCTAAATAACTGTTGGCTGAAATCCAATTTAAATCTGTCTCATCATAAAATGTTAACCAGGAGTTTTTACCTTTTTTATGTTGAGTATTTTCATAAATCCCTGAAGAACCATCGTCTACGTCCATCATGAAGAGTTGCAGATAAAAACTGCTAAAGACTAGACTGAACTAAACAGTTTATAAAGAGCAAACAAATGTTTCCTCTTCCTCTTAACATTTGATAAATTCACAAGACACGCACGAAAACAGAAAATACTTTGTTTGGAATCACAATGGAAAAAAGAACTAAAAAAAAGGAAGCTGAAGAACTACCTCTTTGGTTTAAGTTAAATGTCAATCCACCAACAATTGGCTTTTTTATCTGCAAAATCTAAGATTTACATTTTATTTAAACAACAATAGTGAAACCTGTCATTTCTTTTTTTTATTTTTATTTTTTTATTGAGAAAGCCAGTTACATTACAATTATAGTTACAGTATATTGATTTCTTTCTCTTTTTACATTCTCAGTTTCCTCATTTTTCCTTTTTAACAAACCGAACAGCAGCTAGAGAAATAAAAAAATAATAATAATAAAATGAAAATAAACAAAAAAAATAATAATAAAATAAAACAAAATAAAAACCTAAGCAAAAACCAACCAGAACTTACATGTGAGTGGCGGGGTAGCCTGAATATTAAGAATCATTGACATTACATATCAAGTCCAGATATCAACCTGAATGGCAGCAAGGTTTACACAAAGTCAGACATAACAGGTTTAACATATTCTGTCCATTTTGACCATATCTTATAGAATGTGACCATCTGAACATTAATGGAATAAGACAGTTTCTCCAATACATAAATCTCTTTCACTACATTAATCCAGTCTTCAGTTGTTGGGGGTTCCTGTTTAAGCCATTTTCTTGTGAGGGCCTTTTTGCTCCCCGCCAGCAAAATGTACAGAAGTTTTTGATCATTATAGTTCAGTTTATCGACCGGTATGTTACATAGAAATATGCATTCAAAGGTTAAAGGAAAATCGAATGTGAAAATGTTCTGTAGATGCTCATGTATTTGAGACCAATATTGTTGAATGGTTTGGCAGCCCCAGAAAATATGGAAATGATTGGCACCATCCCTGCCACATCTCCAGCATGCACTACCTTTTCCTTGATATCGTTTCTGCTCTGGGGTTATGAAAAATCTTAAAATGTTTTTCCAGCAAAATTCACGCCAAACCTTTGATCTTGTTGTTGTCCATGGTATCTTACAAATGTGGTCCCAATCTTCCTCTGGAATCGTCAGGTTACCTTCTTTTTCCCATTTCACTTTAACATAAACAGTGCTGTCTTTCTTACACTGCAGGATGGCGTTATATATCCTGGAAATAATTTTGCCCGTCTTTGATTTAGATAATGATATAAATGTTTCCACAAATCCCAAATTTTGTAAATGTATTTGTAGGTCTTGGTAAAAATAATTTCTCACCTGTAGATATCTAAAAAAGTCATCTGTGCATAAGTTGTATTTTGTTTTCAAGGATTCAAAGCTTTGGAACGCCCCCTTGTGGACAAAAGAATGATAACTAGTTAGGCCTTTTGAAATCCACCTCTTAAATCTACCATCATGTTGATTTGGAATGAAATCTGAGTCATAGGCGCACCATCGCAGAATTTTAGAGGCATTTTCTAGTCCACATATTTTAATTGCTTCGTTCCAAGCCGATATCATTACTTGCGATATTGGTTCATCTGCCAAATTGATTTTGGTTTGCAATTTTGTGTCGGCTATTATGGCTTTAATCGGTATTGTTTTAATTGTGTCCCCTTCAACATCTTTCCATCCTGCAGTGTAATCCGGACAGCACAAACATATCAAAGGTCTTAACTGAGCTGCACAAAAATATTCTCTCAAACAGGGAAGCCCCCAACCTCCTTTTTCTTTTTTTAACTGTAAAGTTTTGTATTTAACTCTGGCTTTTTTCTCTTTCCAAATATATTTTGACAGCATTCTATCCCATTCTACAAATTGTTTTGAGGGTATGGGGACTGGCAGTGATTGAAATAGATACAACAGTCGGGGAAGGATGTTCATTTTAACTGATTCAATCCTGGAGTGTAGGTCAAAAAAGGGTATGGCATTCCATCTTTGGATATCAGATTTTATGTCTATATTCAGGGGGGCATAATTGACCTCAAACATTTTAGTAGGGTCACGGTGTATCATCACCCCCAGATACCTAACACCATCTGCATCCCATTTCCATTTGTAGCAGTTCTTGATTTCAACTGGTGGATCATAATTCAGCGTTAGTACCTGCGTTTTGTTCACATTAACCCTGTACCCTGAGAAACAGCCATATTCTGATAGGATTTTCATTACTTTGGGGAGAACCTGCGTAGGATGCGTTATAACAAGTAACAAGTCATCAGCAAATAATGCCAATTTTTGCTCCCCTCCTGCTGTCTTTACTCCTGTTATATCCTGTCTCTGTCTGATCCATTGGCTCAATGGTTCTATAAACAAGGCAAATAAAAGTGGTGAAACGCAGCAACCTTGGCGGGTACCTCGTTCGAGAATGAATGATTCAGTAAGGTCTCCATTAATTTTGATTTTGGCTGTTGGTTTATTATACAACCCAGAAATAGTATTTATTATAGATTTATCAAATCCAAATCTCTCAAGTACCTGATATAAAAAGGACCACCTCACCGAATCAAATGCCTTTTCGGCGTCTAAACTTAACATTAAAGTCTCTATTTTTTGTCTATGAACCTGGCTCATTATATGCAAAACTTTCCTAATGTTGTCCTGAGTTTGACGGTGTTTGATAAAACCTGTTTGATCATTATGTATTAGTCCTGGTAAAATTGTCTCAAGTCTCTTTGCGATGATGGAGGTGAACAACTTATAATCAATATTTAATACACTGATTGGGCGGTAATTATTACAGTCTAGTTTATCTTTTCCTTCTTTCGGAATTATGGAAATTATTGCTTCCCTCCAAGAGGGAGGTACTGTTTTTCCTTCCATTACCCAATTAAATGTTTTCAGCAAGGTGGGAGTCAAATGATCCTGCATTATTTTGTACCATTCTGGGCCAAATCCATCCGCCCCTGCCATTTTTCCTCCTTTTAGTCTTTTAATTGCTGAGTGAATTTCTTCTCTGGTTATTGTGGATACTAACATTTTATTTTGTTCCTCTGTCACTGTTGGTAACTCTAGTTCAGACAGAAAAGTATTGACTTCTTGATTATTATCTACATGGGTTTGGGAATAAAGTTTTCTGTAATAATTCTGAAAGCATTGTTGAATTTTCTCCTCTTCAGTTTCTATTTGACCATTTAAAGGATTTTTTATTTTATGTATAGTTCTCTCCGCTTGTTGCTTTCTGAGTTTATACGAAAGGAGTTTTAGTGATTTTCCTCCTACATCACCGTACTGCTGTTTGTTTAAAATGATTTTTTTCTGTACCTCAATCATGTTTAGGTCATCTAATTCTTTTTTAAACTTTTCCATATCAGCTTTAATGTCATCATTCATAGTCGCAGAGTGTTGGTGTTGCAGCTTTAACAATTTATCTTCCAAGCCTTTACGTTTTTGCATATTTTCTCGTTTTAAGTGGGAGGATACACTAATTATTTTCCCTCTAATCACCGCCTTCAGTGCATCCCATAATATTCCTGGTGACACCTCTTCATTATCATTTTGAGCTAAATAATTCTCTATTTCTTTTTTTAAATTCTCTTTAATGTTTGGGTAGTTTAAAATATTTGTGTTCAACCTCCATAATGTAGATCTATTTTTCCTGTTCAGACAAATGTCAGCATAAACTGGATTATGATCAGAAATTGTACAGGGACCAATTTCACATGTTTTGATTTTAAACAAATCATTCTTGAATGTGAGAATGTAATCTAACCTATCTAAAAAAGCTAAGTCTGGTCCTCTGGACATTCAAAAAATAAAACAAAACAAAGCAAAAAAAAAATGTAGAAACGTTTCGTCTTTCGTCCGAAAGACTTCCTCAGTCTGAGTTGCTGTGTTCAGCTCAGTCTTATAAATAGCACCCTCCCACAGTGTTGCACAACCAGTTGGCTGATGACAGCCTGAAACCAGCTGCTCACATGATCAAGGAGGGCCATCAGCCTAACAATGGATCATTAGCACCCTGATGGTTGTTTGCTATTCACAGAGGGCTGAGTGATACTAGCAATAACAGCATTGTAAGAGGGGGACAGTTGAACCCGGAGGCCTCCACCCCTGTTTAATGATGGACGGTTTCTTTTCACAAAGATGGCCTCCTTTACTCCTCTCTCAAACCATCGTTCCTCTCTATCAAGGATGTGAACATCTTCATCCTTGAAAGAGTGACCGCTGGCGTGGAGATGAGTGTAGACTGCAGAGTCCTGACCTGATGCCAGCACAGAAGATCAACATCATCAGGTCAGGACTCTGCAGTCTACACTCATCTCCACGCCAGCGGTCACTCTTTCAAGGATGAAGATGTTCACATCCTTGATAGAGAGGAACGATGGTTTGAGAGAGGAGTAAAGGAGGCCATCTTTGTGAAAAGAAACCGTCCATCATTAAACAGGGGTGGAGGCCTCCGGGTTCAACTGTCCCCCTCTTACAATGCTGTTATTGCTAGTATCACTCAGCCCTCTGTGAATAGCAAACAACCATCAGGGTGCTAATGATCCATTGTTAGGCTGATGGCCCTCCTTGATCATGTGAGCAGCTGGTTTCAGGCTGTCATCAGCCAACTGGTTGTGCAACACTGTGGGAGGGTGCTATTTATAAGACTGAGCTGAACACAGCAACTCAGACTGAGGAAGTCTTTCGGACGAAAGACGAAACGTTTCTACATTTTTTTTGCTTTGTTTTGTTTTATTTTTTGAATGTCCAGAGGACCAGACTTAGCTTTTTTAGATTTTTCTACCTGGATTATTGAGCATGCATCAGAGTAATCTAACCTAGAATATATGTTATGTGGGTACGAGAAGTGGGTGTATTCTCTATTAGTTGGGTGTTGTTCTCTCCATACATCAACTAAACCTAAATCACCCATAAGGCATCCCATCCTCTTACCAATATTTCTTACATCACCTTTCCCATTAGAGGAGTCTAATTTGGTGTTTAATAAGGTATTAAAATCACCACTGCATAATAAAGTTCCCTGACTCCTTTTTGGTGTCCATGATGAGGTCATCACATACAGCTGGCATGGCAAACTCAGGGACGACAGAGAAAAACCCGATCAGTGTTTGCTTGGTGTGATTCCTCCAGCAGCACCACAGCTGACATTAATTCACTATTATACAATTTTACACAGTGGTTTATGGACATACTTTCTTGTAAATGAGTCCTCAAGGCTCATTGGATTAACCTGCCCTAAATAAAGGTTGAATGAATTACTTGTCTGCACCTTGTCGATCTGAGGAATCATCGCAGGTGAGTTGTTCTGGATTCATTTGCTGATCCAACAACATTTCTTTCTGAGTGAGGATGGAAGTCCACCTTCAAGAATTCCCTAGCATTTTATGCTCTTCACCTGTCTGTGTGCCTGCCAGATGTGCAACCCTGATGCATGTTTGTTTGTTTATTGTTTAATGAAATTCTATCACTGCTGTTCATCGTTCTTTAGTTTTAGCAGGTCGCTTTCGTAAATGAGCCCATGAGGTTCAAAAGATTTACCTGACTAAATAAAGGTTGAATGAATGTTTACATCTAAATGTTACAAAAGTTTAAGAAACTTTCAGGGGCGGAGTGGGACAACTTTTCAGCCCGGGAGTTTAATGGCCAAGAGTGGCCCATTTTTTCACATTTTAAAAATATTAGGCAAAAATGTAGCCTATCATTTTTTTTTTTATTGCAATACAATCAACAACTTTTTTTTAGTTACAATTTTTTGTTACAATTCAGCAAATCAGGTGGGGAGAAAAAACTAAATTAGTTGACTTAAAAAACAGAAAAAGATAAGTAAATTCTTTGTTGCTCTTTCCATATCAGACTCAAAGATTACTGAAAAACTCAAAACGTAATTTTGTTGGCTTGAACGTTGGCCAGCTGTCATGAGAAGTTTGCACTAAATACAGTGACAAAAAGATAAACCATAAAACTATTTTACATTCAAAATATTAAATTTGAGGCCAGATAAAATGTCAATGAGACCAGATTTGGCCCATGGGCCTCGAGTTTGACATGTGATCTACAGCATCAGTAAGCGCCTAAGAAGTACACTAGTTTCTGCCACCATATGTGTTACTTTGTCAATGGACATAAGAAGTTCTTTCTCTGTGGTCATCAGCATAAATGCCTCCAAATGCTCCTGGTTAAGTGTGCTTCAGTCTATTCTTGATGAACTTGAGAGAAAAGCTTCTTTCACATGCAACCTGAGACAATGAAAGGGTCAACAAATATTTGTATGCCAGCCCTATAACTGGGTTATAGGGCTGTATATAATCTGTGAAAAGGTTATACTGTGTCAATATAAGGTAAACACAGATAAACAGTTTCTGCAAGAAGAACAAGCCCTGCTTTCAAGTTCAATCTCTGGTTCAACTGAGCCCTCCTGGCCACCCTGTTCCATCTCAGTACCTATCCTGACAGTGGACTCTTCCAGAGGGGACTTTTTGAGCCTATCCCACTGGGATGCTAGACTGGACAGCTCTGTGTGTAAAGTACTCACTGTGGCTCTCTCATCAAATCTAAGCAGATTTTTGCTTATTTCTTGAAGTGCTGAGCTCTTGAGTCCTTTAAGCCTCATCTCTGAAAAGTTTTTAGGGTCAAGACAAGCAAAATCAGAGACAAGTTTGGCATTGGTTGCAATATGTATGCATATGCATGAGTTTATTTTTATTTGTCTATTAAATGTGTTGCTTTAACATTTTTCTGTCTCCTGTTTTCACTTCACCTCATGCATTTCTGCCTCATTACGTAAATAAGGACTTGTGTGGAAAAGTAAAAAAATAATTACATTTAATTACATAACACAAGTCATCTAAGAGTAAAAGTAAAAACAAGAAAATATATAGGCCTGCCGGTATTTTAAGCACAGTAAAATGTAAAATTATGAAATAAAATATATCATTTGTTGTAACTAAGCTGGAAAAAAAAACATGGTGGTCAATTAATTTTTAAAACATGAGATAAAGTTCTAAAAAAGCTAAGTCTGGTCCTCTGGACATTCAAAAAACAAAACAAAACAAAGCAAAAAATGTCCAGAGGACCAGACTTAGCTTTTTTAGATTTTTCTACCTGGATTATTGAGCATGCATCAGGGTATGAGATAAAGTTCTCTTTTAATTTAAATTGTCCTTTGACGTTTATTTATTTATTGGTCAATTTATATATTTCTGCTTTTATTTTTAATTAAGCTATGTCCGTTTAGGTCCCACTTGACTTTCATGCATGTTTAGTGACATAGTACAACGTTGTGACATTAGCTTAATTTATTATGCTAGTTTTTAATTGATATCATTACCTGTTGCTTCTTCTGTCTGTCTCTTTGGCAGCTTCCTCCGCCTTTCTTTTCTTCAACCTGACTTTTTCAGCTCCACCTGGCCTCTTCCTATCCATTTTTATTGCTAATTAGCAGTTTGGACTCCGCGCTGCTCCATCACCTGATGTTTTGGACCGTGCTTCGCTCCTGGGTTGGACTCAACCAACGGTGAACTTTCAGGGGTGTTTTTTATCAAATGGTAGCTCCCAAACTGCCGGCCCAGTGCAGCCTGCAGTCTCTTAAAGGGATCAGCGCTGTCCCTCCCTTTAAGAGGCTGCAGGCTGCAGCATAGATATCATATATAGAACACTAGATACCGCATGGCATTGTCTTTTTCCTGGCAGCTGCATTTCTAACATCCTTCTACCAATATACCCACTGTCCCTCCTCTGGACATGTCCAAACCATCTCAGTCTGGCCTCCCTAACTTTATCTCCCAGTTGTTCAACATGTGCTGTACCTCTGATGATCTCATTCCTGATCTTATCCATCCTTGTCACTCCTAAGGAGAACCTCAGCATCTTCATTTCTGCTACTTCCAGTTCTTTCTCCTGTCTTTTTGTCAATGCCACTGTCTCCAGACCATACAACATAGCTGGTCTCACCACTGTCTTGTAAACTTTTCCTTTGACCTTTGCTGACACCTTTTTGTCACAAATCACTCCTGAAACTTTTCTCCATCCACTCCATCCTGCCTGGACTCTCTTTTTCACCTCTTTACCACATTCCCCATTTTCCTGGACAGTGGACCCCAAGTACTTGAAGTCCTGCACCTTTGTGACCTCTGCTCCTTGTAGCCTCACTGTTCCACTGGCCTCCCTCTCATTCACACACATGTACTCTGTCTTACTACGACTGACTTTCATTCCTCTTCTTTCAAGAGCATACCTCCACCTCTCCAAGTTCTCTTCCACTTGTTCCCTGTTCTCACCACAGATCACAATGTCATCTGCAAACATCATAGTCCATGGGGATTCCTGCCTGACCTCATCTGTTAGTCGGTCCATCACCAGAGCAAACAGGAAGGGGCTCAGAGCCGATCCTTGATGCAATCCCACCGCCACCTTGAAGCTATCTGTCACTCCCACAGCACATCTCACCACTGTCCTGCTGTCCTCATACATGTCCTGTACCAGTCTAAC
>JBBPBX010062542.1:2618-20801 GCA_038048925.1 Garcialebias charrua
TGTATATAATTTTATTTTTTTACTTTCTTGATGACATTCTCTACTCACCCACCTACACACACCTCTCCTTCACAGCGCTCATTTTGTGATTAAATTATATTTACTAAACTGTTGAAAAGTGGAGCACTTACCCTGGGCTTTGTTGTTGCAAGAGATTTATTTTACCCTCACCGTTTTCCAACATACAGTAATTAGTTTCACACCATTACTGTCAAAGCCTTGAGCAGAAGCTTTTAAAAAGCAGGTAGTCTCTTTTTAATGCCCAGCTTGTTTACTACTGTAGAAAAAAAAGTTGTTTACATAACTCTGAGAAATCTTGTGTTTATGTTTTTTAAAGATGAGGTTCAATAACTTTGTTTATGTTTTAGAGGATTTCACTACAGTATAATATTGTCTGTTTAATTGAATATTATATTTATCTAAAAAAAACTAAGTCTGGTCCTCTGGACATTCAAAAAACAAAACTAGAGTCTAGCAATGGTCCAGAGGACCAGACTTAGGTTTTTTTAGATTTTTCTACCTGGATTATTGAGCATGCATCAGGGAATATTGTATGTAATTTATTTGCAAAGCATTAAATGTAGAACCACCAGACTGAGGTATAGTTTCTACCCAGAAGCTACTAGACTCATAAATTCTTAATCAGGATTATCACTATGGAAAATAAAAAAATTAAAAAAACACTGTAATGCCACTTTGATTGCTGACATGTGCTGATGATTGTCCAAGCTGCTGAACTCATGCTGCTGATATATTTCATGCTGCTTTATTCAGATTCAGAGAGTCAAAGAATCTTTATAGTCATTCGCTCCACATGTGGTACATGTGGTGGAATGACACAGGGTCACAGTTACATCCAACAATAAAATGTAAAAGTAAAACAGTAATAACATCTAAGAAATGACCTAAGAGAAACATCAACTAAAAATACAATAAGCACTAATAGCGTAAAAAGCATTACGTCCAACATGAGTCTGTGTGAGCAGATGAGCACAAATGAACATATCAACATGAAACAGATCAGTAGAAACATGATGGGATTTTTCACAGTGATTGTTCTGTTTAGAGATTCATGAGTCTTATGGTACGTCCACACCTAACAGCGTTTCAACTGCAGGAGCGTCCAGTTTACATGCAAAGTCAATGGAGGACGCGCCTCCAGGCGCGTCTTGGCGTTGGGCGTCACGTCACGTGCGTGTTGAGCGTGCTGGAAAGCATTTTCCATGCACGTGAACCAGCGTCAGCCTCCAAAGCACCAGTGGCGGTTCTACACACGGGCCCACACGGGCCCGTGCCCGTCTAAAATGGACCCTGGCCCGCCCTGTGGCCCGCCCTCCGAGCAGAAGCGGAACCAATGCTCAGCACGGACCCTGGTCCGCCGCCCGCCCTGCTTCCGCCCTGCTTCCGGGGCCCGCCTTCCTCCGAGCAGAAGCGGAACTGCTCAGCACGGACCCTGGTCCGCCGCCCGCCCTGCTTCCGCCCTGCTTCCGCCCTGCTTCCGCCCTGCTTCCGGTGCCCGCCCTCCGGGCACAACATTCAGGTAGTTGTACCTTTTAGTGCGTTACACCACTGCGAAGTGCGAACAACGAAAAGAAGAGCGAGCGCGAAGACGGCGAAGTTACCGAGCGTCATCCACGAGTACCACTACAAATACAAACAATACAAGGTAACAATTCTGGTCAAGAAATGATGTTGTTGGCTAGTATGAATTATAATAGCAGCCTATCAGACCAGGCGTTTATGTTGTATGCTTCTAGCTAACGCTAGTTATCTTACAACAACACACATGCTTCTAGCTAACGCTACCCGTATTTCGTCGGAATATAACACACAGTTTTCTTTTGTTAAGCTCAGGAGACCGTGTGTGCTATAATGTGTACACCAGATGGAGGTGTTGAGAGAGCTGAAGAAAGGCACGTTGAGAGCCCCACACAGCCAGAGGACTTGGAAGACACTGGTTTTCAAAGAGAGGGTACAGGGACGGAAAGAGAGACACATGAAGATCCTGAAATGGAGACAGCTGAGACTGAGATACAAGCAGCACGTGAGACACAGATGGAGAATATTTGTGGATCCACAAGCACTGGACCATCAGGTTTGTGATGTTCAAAAAAATGTGTTTGTTAATGTTAAGTTTTCTGACACAAGTTGAGTTTGAATGAAATATTATTGCTGGCTTTGTTAAAAAATAGTCAAGAAATCTAGCTTTAGCTTATTTGCAGTCTTGGTCCTTGGTCAGGTTTTAGAATTCAAGGAAAGAATGTACAGATCTCAAAAATGCAATTACCGTATTTTCCGGTGTATATGTTAATTTACACATATATATATTTTTTTTTCATTCAGTTTGCACTACTTCTCATATTTGCACTAATGTTTGTATTACATTACTGCCTATAGTCATAAAGATGTCTTTATAGTCATAAAGTCACTTTTTTCTCCGAGATTTAACGTGCCCCTCTGACAAAACCTCTGGCCCCAGCTTGGCCCCACCAGTACAACTGGTCTAGAACCGCCACTGCAAAGCACGCCTTGAACATGTTGATGATTTCGCCGTTCAAACCTTCAAACGCCGTTCAACTCTCCCTGATTGGTTGATCAGGGAGAGTCGGGGGGAGAAGAGAGGGGGAGAGTCCCTATGTGACGCGGAAACGAGGGGACGGGTATTGCGCAACTATGTGACGTATTGTTTGTGAGACAGAAAAAACCTGCGAAGGCGTGTACTATGGAAGAGAAACTCATTAGGCGTGTTTCCATCAAGGTTTCTAGGTGCGCATTATGAAGCATCGCATCAGAAAAGCTAAATGGAAACGGCATAATTCGAGTTAACTTCCTCTAAGTCGCTCTAAAGTTTATACGCTCGCTTGAGGTAGTTTTTGGGGAGTCGATTCAGAGCTGAGTCGGCTAAACGACAGATGGAAACAGATTAGCCGACTCAGTTCTGCCGCAGCGAACATTCACGTCACGTGACTGATCAGCTGTTTCCGCTCCGGACAACATGTAACATCGCTAAAACTAGTTGGCATGACAGAATAAATACAACTTGCCCGATAGCAACACATACCTGAAATATTCTCTCCATTTTGCCGAGATGTCTGTTTTCAAACGCTACTTCCTGTTTACTGTGGAAGTGCGTAACGCTGACGTCTGACGTATGGCGCTGACGTGTGACGTAATGACGCTGACGTCTGACGTAGAGACGCTTTGCGTGGCATTGCAGATGCGCTTCAAGCCAGTTTAATGGAAACACTTCTGATCCTCATAATTTTAATTTACATTTTAGCGAAATTTTCTAAAATTCGCTCAAAAATCGAATTTAAATTGGATGGAAACATACTAATTGTAGCTGTGTGTTCGCGACAAGTCCTTCACGACCAGTCAATTCTGCTCTACAGAGACAGAGATAAAAAGCTCCTTGCCTGGCGGAGTGCAGTGAGGAACTCGGTATACTGGTAAGCTCCTCCCACACACCCCGCTGCCACACCGCCGCAGCTTCGCGTTCTGGTCTGGACACCACTGTGGGTCCAGTACGTCCATTTGCGTGCGTGACAAGCTTTTTTGAAGTTGAAACGCTGTTAGGTGTGGACGTACCATAACAGCCTCAGGGTAGAAGCTGTTCCTCAGTCTAGTGGTTCTACACTGAATGCTTCTTAACCTCCGTCCTGAGGGGAGTGAGGCAAAGAGAGTGTGTGCTGGGTGAGTGGGGTATTTCATTAAGCAGGTGGCTCTCTTCCTACATATGGATGTGTAAATGTCTGTGATGGTGGGGAGGCTGACTCCAACAGACTTCTGTGCAGCCTTCACCACTCTCTGCAAAGCTTTTCTTTCTGCAGCTGTGCAGCCTCCATGCCACATGTTGATGCTGGAGCACAGAATGCTCTCCACTGCACATCTGTAGAAGGAGGTGAGGACTGAGCTTCCCAGTCCAGCTCATCTCAGCCGCCTTATAAGTAGAGTCTCTGATGACCTTTCTTGAATCAGGCTGGTGGTGTTGTTGCTCCAGCTGAGGTTATCATTCATGTGTACACCCAAGTACATGTAGCTATAGGCCACTTCCACCGCAGATCCTCTTATGTTCAGGGGTGGGGGGGGGGTGTAGAAATGTTTGTTCCTTCTGAAGTCCACAATCATATCCTTTGTCTTCTTCACATTGATATGAAGGTTATTTTTGTGCACTAGCTCTCCAGGTGTAACACCTTCTGCCTGTAGCTGGACTCATCATTGTTTGTGATACATCCCACTACCGCTGTATCATCTGCAAATTTTAAAATATGACAGCCTGGATGGGTAGCTACACAATCGTATGCGAGCAGAAAAAAAAACAGGAAGGGGCTCAACACACATCCTTGAGGAGAGCCAGTGTTGAGGGTTATGGTGGAAGAGGAGAAGTTGTGGATCCTCACTGACTGTGGTCTGTTCGTTAAGAAGTCTAGTACCCAGTTGCAAACGGAGGGGCTTAGTCTTTGTGTGAATAGTTTGTTCATCGGGGTTTGGGGGATCATGGTGTTGAAGGTAGACGTGAAGTCCACAAAGAGCACATGGACGTACAAGTATTTCTGCTCCAGGAGGTTGAGCGCATTGTGGACCACAGAGGAGATAACATCCTCTGTTGCTTGGTTCTCGTAGTATGCATAATGATGAGGGTCCTCATTGAAGTTGATGGTTGTTTTAATGTGGGTCATGACCAGTTTTTCAAAGCATTTAGTGACTATCGGGGTGAGGGCCACTGGCCGATAGTCATTCAGACCAGTCACTGTAGAGCTTTTTGGGACTGGGATGATGGTGGCAGTCTTCAGGCAGATGGGAACTGTCTCCGGGGTAAGTGAGGTGCTAAAGATGTCAGCCAGCACCTTGCAGAACTAATCGGCACATTCTTTCAACCCTTTCCTGTGGATATTGTCTGGGCCGGTTGCTTTGTGAGGGCTGATCCACCTGAAAATACTCCTTACTTCTGCTGAGGTCACGTTGAGATGCTCTTCATCCGGTGGTGAGGTGAGTCTGGTGCTGGGTGGTCTGTTTTGGGTCTTCAAAGCTTGCATAGAACTTTCAGAGATTGTACATTTGGGAATTGTTTACTCCTACCTTTATAATCTGTTCTGCATTTAATGCCCCTCCACATGCTCCGTGGATCTTGTGAGGTGAACTGACCTTCAATCCTCTGTGCATATGTAGCCTTGGCTTTCTTAATACCATCAACCAGCTCTTTCCTTGTCCTTCTCAGCTCCTCTGAGTTTCCAGATCTGAAGGCAGTGTTCCTGGCTTCCAGCTAGGTGCGCACCATTGCATTCAGCAAAGGTTTTCTGTTTGGGTAAAGTTTTACATATCTTATGGTGGAGACAGTGTCAGTACATGTGCTAATGTAGCCCAGAACTGAGGATGAATATTGGTCCAGATCAAGTGATTCCCCATTTTCAGCAGCTTCTCTGAAAACCTGCCAGTCTGTTCATTCAAAACAATCTCTCAGTATGGGGCCACTGTCCTGGATCCAACATTTAACTTTATTTTGTACCGGTCTGGAGCGTCTCAGTGGGGGCATGTAAGCAGGAGCCAGTAATATTGAGATATGATCAGAGAATCCTAGGTGTGGGCGAGGTTCATCTTTGTATGCATCTTTTACGTTTATGTAAACACAGTCCAATGTGTTTTTTTCATGTGTTGGTATGCCCTCATTCTGGTAAAAACTTGGGAGGCAGTGCTTTAGATTCATGTGATTAAAATCTCCGGCCAGAATGTAAAGAGCCTCAGGGTTTGCTCTGCAATGAGCTGATGAGATCATGCAGTTCCTGCAGGGCTTCATTAGCATTTGCATCCGGACAAATGTAAACAACCGTAATGAAAGTTACTGTGAACTTGCGGGATAGATAATGTGGCCGACACCTCACTGTAATCTGCTCCAAAGCCGTCAAGCATGAGTTTTTTTTTACAAGAGCACAGTTCATGCACCAACTTTTACTCACGTAAATGCACACTCCGCCTCTCCGTGATTTCCCCGTTAGCTTGCTGCAGTAGTCCGCTCAAAAAAAGAGTCTGTCATCCAGTTGAAAGAGGATGACTCGCTGTGGCAACCCCTGAAGAGGGAACACCCGAAAGAAGAAGAAGAAAAGTAGATCAGTTGAAATACTGTTTCTGGCGTTTAACTCGTAATCCATGTTTATGTGAGGCAAAGCATAGCACACTTCATCATCTCTTCTGAGGCGCCCAATCTCGGACAAAGCAAATCCATCTTGTTGTCCAACAAACGGATGTCCAACATGAAAGAGTCAGAGTCAGCGTCAGAGAGTCTTTATTGTCATTTGCACTGCATGTGGTACATGTGATGAAAACGAGATTATGTACACGGGGTCCCAGTTACATCCAACAACAAATGCAAGAGAAAAACAGTAATAACATCTAGAATTAACTAAGAGAAACATCAACTAGTAATACACTAAGCCCTAATGTAGTGGAAAAACATCATTATAAACAGCAGCACGAACATGAGTCTGTATGAGCAGATGGTCACAGATGAACACAGCAACAAGAAAACAGATCAGCATCAGCATGATGTGATATTTTGCAGTGTTTATTCTTATTATTTATTTATTCATGAGTCTAACAGCCTCAGGGTAGAAGCTGTTCCTCAGTCTAGTGGTTCTACATTTGATGCTCCTCAACCTCCGTCCTGAGGGGAGTGGGGCAAAGAGTGAGTGTGCTGGGTGAGTGAGGTCTTTCATGATGCAGGTGGCTCTTTTCCTGCATCTGGAGGTGTAAATGTCTGTGATGGTGGGGAGACTGACTCCAACAGACTTCTGTGCAGCCTTCACCACTCTCTGTAGAGCTTTCCTCTCTGCAACTGTGCAGCCTCCATGCCACACATTGATGCTGGAGCACAGGATGCTCTCCACTGCACACCTGTAGAAGGAGGTGAGAACTGGGCTGCTCAGACCAGCTCGTCTCAGCCGTCTGAGGAAGTAGAGTCTCTGATGACCTTTCTTGATCAGGCTGGTGGTGTTGTTGCTCCAGCTGAGGTTATCATTCAAGTGTACACCCAAGTATTTGTAGCTGGAGACCACCTCCACCGCAGATCCACCTATGTTCAGTGGGGCATGGGTGTGTTTGTTCCTTCTGAAGTCCACAATCATCTCCTTTGTCTTCTTCACATTCATGTGAAGATTATTCTCTTTGCACCAGCTCTCCAGGTGTTCCACCTCCTGTCTGTAGCTGGACTCATCATTGTTTGTGATGCATCCCACCACCGCTGTATCATCTGCAAACTTAACAATATGACAGCCTGGATGTGTGGCTGTACAATCATATGTGAGCAGAGTGAACAGAAGAGGGCTCAGCACACATCCTTGGGGAGAGCCAGTGCTGAGGGTTATGGTGGAGGAGGAGAAGTTGTGGATCTTCACGGACTGTGGTCTGTTTGTTAAGAAGTCTAGTACCCAGTTACAAATGGAGGGGCTTAGTCCAAGTGTGGATAGTTTGTCTATCAGAGTTTGGGGGATCATGGTGTTGAAGGCAGATGTGAAGTCCACAAAGAGCATGCGCACGTATGAGTCCTTCTGATCCAGGTGGGTGAGAGCAGTGTGGACCACAGAGGAGATGGCGTCCTCTGTTGATCGGTTCTCGCGGTATGCATATTGATGAGGGTCCTCGTTGATGTTGACGGTTGTCTTGATGTGGGACATGACCAGTTTCTCAAAACATTTAGCGACTATCGGGGTGAGAGCCACCGGTCTATAGTCATTCAGACCAGTCACTGTGGAGCTTTTTGGGACTGGGATGATGGTGGCAGTCTTCAGGCAGGTGGGAACTGACTCCAGTGAAAGTGAGGTGGTGAAGATGTCAGCCAGCACCTCACAGAGCTGGTCCGCACATTCCTTCAGAACTTTCCCTGGGATGTTGTCTGGTCCGGTTGCTTTATGAGGGTTGATCCTTCTGAGACTGCCTCTCACTTCTGCTGCGGTCACTCTGAGGTGCTCTTCGTCTGGTGATGAGGTGAGTCTGGTGCTAGCTGGTCTGTTTGGATCTTCAAAACGTGCATAAAACTTATTGAGGGCATCAGGCAGAGATTGGTCCCTGGGGCATTGTTTGTTCTTGCCTTTGTAATCTGTTATGCATGTGATGCCCTTCCACATGCTCCCTGGGTCTTGTGAGGTGAACTGTCCCTCGATCCTTTGTGCATACGTGGCCTTGGCCTTCTTAATGCCATCAACCAGTTCTTTCCTGGTCTTTCTCAGCTCCTCTGTATCTCCGGACTTGAATGCAGTGTCCCTGGCTGCTATCAGGGTGCGGACTTCTTTATTTAACCAGGGTTTTTAGTTGGATTAAGATTTAACATATTTGTTTATGGATACATTTTCAGAGCATGTGCTGATGTAACCCAGAACTGAGGACGCATAAAGTTCCAGATCCACTGAACTCCCATTCGCAGTGATGGCATAGTTACATTGAAAAAGTAACTTAGTTAAGTTACTGATTAGTCCTTGGGAAAAGTAACTTAGTTAAGTTACTGATTACTTGATTTGGAAAGTAACTAAGTTAGATTACTAAGTTACTTTATTAGTTACTTTCAGCAGCCGCTGACAAGAACCCTCTGTCACAATACATAAAAAATTTAAATGTTTTAATAAAATAATTACTAATAAATATTCAAAAAACAAAATACAGTAGTCTTTCTTGACTTCACTAAACAAATAATATTTTTACAAAAAAGACTTATAAAATGTTTATTTTGAAAATGTGTCAAGTAAACAATACGTTTGTATGAAAATAAATAAAAGCATGAGCCACTGGCCAAAAGGATGGTCCAGCACAGAAGATCAACATCATCAGGTCAGGGCTCTGCAGTCTACACTCATCTCCAGGCCAGCGGTCACTCTTTCAGGGATGAAGATGTTCACATCCTTGATAGAGAGGAACGATGGTTTGAGAGAGGAGTAAAGGAGGCCATCTTTGTGAAAAGAAACCATCCATCATTAAACAGAGGTGGAGGCCTCTGGGTTCAACTGTCCCCCTCTTACAATGCTGTTATTGCTAGTATCACTCAGCCCTCTGTGAATAGCAAACAACCATCAGGGTGCTGCTAACTATCCATTGTTAGGCTGATGGTCCGTGAGCAGCTGGTTTCAGCTGTCAGCAGCAAACTGGTTCATCCACTGTGAGAGGGTGCTACAGTATTTATAAGATTGAGATGAATACAGCATCTCAGACTGAGGAAGTCTTTTGGACAAAAGATAAAACGTTTCTACAATTTTTTTTGTTCTGTTTTGTTTTTTGAATGTCCAGAGGACCAGACTTAGCTTTTTTAGATTTTCCTACCTGGATTATTGAGCATGCATCAGGGTCATCATCACACGTTTCTTAGCTGCAGGTGGATGTCCCTCAAGAGGAAAAAGACAGCCCCAGCTGGCATTCGACCGACTTTAAACGTTTAAATATGGTTGAAATAGCGTCAGTTTAAGAAAAAACATTCATTCAACATCAAAACAATGTTGAACACCAAACCATTGAAATTGTGTTGTTAACTCACTGTGGATTCACCTTTGAAATATAAACCAGTTTTGAGTTGTATGTATTATCAACATTATTTTTCACAAACGTGACTAAAAGATTTTGCTGGAATATGTTGGTTGAAAAATAACCTTGTTCCAACATCCAATCAATGTTGATTAATTAACCGTTGGAAAAGTGTTGACACATGAATACTGATTCAATGTTGAAACCTCAACTATGAATCTAATGTTCTTCATTCCTTTTTATTTTCTCCCGGCGTCTTTTCGGAACTTTTTTTTCTTCTTTTTTTTTTGTATGGTGAACGGTGTGCGCACTAGATGGCGGTAATACACTGGAAGGTTGTAAACTGCCGTAAAACCTCACAGAAGAAGAAGAAGAACAGAACGTTGTGCGCATGCGTGGAGTGGATTATCTTGGTCACGGGCCGAATTTAGCTGCAACAACGGTAAGTAAAGTTTTGTAAATCTATCACATTAGTTAATAAACCCTTGACAAACTTTGAACGATTATTTTGGGGGCATACAGTCAACAGCAGAATTTACCAACGGCTTACTAGCTGTGCCGATATTTTCGAGCTGTATATTTCGAGCTTCGAGATTTTTTTCGAGCTAGCTAGCTAGCTAGCTAGCTTGGACCGCATGCTACCGTCTACTAGCTACCGTCCGAGCTAGCTACACTGGCTCCGCACGGCGGCTGTGTGTAAACAGTCTCATTGATATATTGGGTGCGTATTTGCTGCGGAGGTCGGACCGGAGCGGAACGCATGTAGTGTAGGGGCTAGCAGTCCAGTATTAGCGCGGGCCTCTATATACAAACTTATATGTATACGGCTCTGGCGCGGGCTAGCTAGCTGGCTATCCCGCGCTAACACTGGGCTGTTGTACTTGTGATGGTCTGCTGAATGAGGTGGTTGGGAAAAAAAGAGCTGGAGTTTAATGTTTTTGTGGTCTGCTCTGTTAGGCCACTAAGCCTAAAATGTCTCAGAAATATGTTTAACATTAAATGATAAAACTTATCCCCCATACTGCCCATCGATCAATGACTTTTTTTAATCATGTGCTTTAAAAAAACAAACAAAAAAAACATTGTTCCCCCTCTTATATCTGTCAGCATTGGCTGTGGTCACACAAAGATGTGAGGACAGATGTGAGGACAAGACAGGCCACTTTTTTCCTTAAAGTCATAAAGAACGTTTCATCCTCCATCTTTAAAAAAATAATAATTTCCACCTTTCTCTTCATTAAACGTTACACGTTTGTGTTTACAGTCAGTCCATCCTGGTTATGGCTTCCTGTCAGAAAACACAGAGTTTGCAGAAGCTTGTAAACGGGAAGGAATCATCTTCATCGGACCGCCTTCTTCAGCCATCCGAGACATGGGCATCAAGAGGTGACCCGCCTTCCTGAAACACATATTTTTGAGTTTTTCTGATGAGGACTGAGCGTCTTTGCAACTGTAGACATTTTTTTCCAAAAGTTATAATGCAAGTTTTTTTTTCTTGTCTCAGCACATCCAAACACATCATGTCAGCTGCTGGGGTGCCAATCATAGGTGGTTACCATGGAGAGGACCAAACCAACGAGAGGCTGCAGGCAGAGGCTGCAAAGATTGGTTATCCTGTGATGATCAAGGCAGTCCGTGGAGGAGGAGGAGGGAAGGTGAAAGGACACAGAGAAGAACTGAAATAACTTTGATAGCATAACTTCCACGAGCTTGATTTGAACCTTGCGTGTTTTAGGGAATGCGTATCGCCCGGTCAGACTCGGACTTCATCGAACAGCTGGAGTCAGCGAGACGTGAAGCCAGGAAGTCCTTCAATGATGACGTCATGCTTATTGAGAAGTTCGTAGAGGATCCCAGGTACGCTCAGAGGACTGTTTGATTTGGTCTTTGAAGAACTAGCAAGTTTTCAAATGTCTCGCTGTGTGTTGTTGGCAGACATGTAGAGGTTCAAGTGTTTGGAGACATGCACGGTAACGCCGTCTATCTGTTTGAGAGGGACTGCAGCGTCCAGCAGAGACATCAGAAGATCATAGAGGAAGCTCCAGGGGTGAGTGGAGTTCACAGCTGTTTACATTTAAAACAGATGTCCGTTTGACACGGTTTAACCAAAACAGAGGGTTTATATTCAGCATCTTTGTCACATGAGACATTTTAAATTCAAAGATCCGGACTTGAAGTTGAGGTACTTTTTGTGAAGTAATCCTTCCATCGGTGTGTAATTGTGACATTATTTTCTTCTTAATACAGTATTTGTTTTTAGTCCCGTGAATTATTTGAGTAAAAACATGATTTATTTATTTATTTTAATTTATTCATTTTAAATTAAAACGCAAAACAATTTCACATATTGTATGAAAACAAAACATAAAATGAAAGGTAGCAGAAAGAAGAAGAATCTTATTATACCTGCCCCTTTTTTAAAACAATCAATTGAAAAATCAATTCAAACAATAATCATCTATAAATAACAGAACAAAATGAATAACTCATCCCAATTTTCAATTTCTAGTACATTTCACATTTAACTAATTTATGTGTTTTTTCAACAATTTAGTTTTGATCATTCTCTTAAACATAAACATTGAATTAGCTTTTTTTTTTTTTTACATCATTTTCCAAACCATTCCACAATCCAATTCCCTGTATTGAAGTAGATCGTCCCTTTTAATCTGGTTTTGTACTGTGGTTTTACAAAAATCTCTGTTCCCTTAAGATTGTAGCAACTTTGGGATTTAACTGCAGGCAGCTTTTTGTGGTCAGTGAGGCTTCAAAAGCGAAGCATTTTGTTTTGAAGCTTTTTTCATGAATCACAACAGGTTACCAGCACCTTCTTCACCTGAGGTTTAAATTATGTGGATATGTTTTATAGACACTTGTGAACATGTTTATCCTTTACCTTCCTCCATATTTCCACCTGGACTTTCTCAGCCTGGGATAAGCCCTGAGGTTCGGAGGAAACTTGGAGAGGCAGCTGTCAGAGCAGCTAAAGCCGTGAGCTACGTTGGAGCAGGTGAAGACACGCAAAGCTAAACTCCTCCCACCACAGCGACTTATTACACACACCCACTACAAATGTTGTGATCCATTCCTGCAGGTACTGTGGAGTTTGTAATGGACGCTCAGCACAACTTCTACTTCATGGAGATGAACACGAGGCTGCAGGTGGAGCATCCCGTCACCGAGATGATCACTGGAACCGACCTGGTGGAGTGGCAGCTCAGGGTGAGACGGAGAGCTGAAAACTCTCTGGAAACCATAACTTATACTAAAAGTTTAGTTTATTTTGTAATAAAAATCTCTTCCAGGTGGCAGCAGGGGAGCCCCTGCCCTGCCCCTCCTCCAAGAAGACATAACCCTGAGGGGCCACTCGTTTGAGGCTCGTATCTACGCTGAGGACCCAAACAACGACTTCCTTCCGGGAGCGGGGCCTCTGCTGCATCTGTCCACGCCTTCAGCAGACCAACACACACGCATAGAGACCGGGGTCAGAGAAGGTACGTGTACCCCCATTTGAGAAACAGTGCCTAACAGAGCAGACAAAAACATTAAACTCCAGCTCTTTTTTTTTCAACCACCTCATTTAGCAGACAACAGTCCAGTGTTAGTGTTAATGTTTTTGTCTGCTCTGTTAGGCCACTAAGCCTAAAATGTCTCAGAAATATGTTTAACATTAAACGATAAAACTTAATTATCCCCTATACTGCCTACTCCTCCACAAACGACAAATGCTCATTTTGGTATGTATTTGTGTGAGACCCGTTTTGTCTTTGAGTATCAAATATTTTTAAGTTTAGTATTCCACTGTATCTCAAATGGGGGTACACGTACCCCTTGGGGTACTTGGAAACCTTGTGTAAAGTAATTTACATTTTTGACATATTAACACTTATGTTTAAACCCTCTAAAATGCAGAAAGAACCCCGATGGACATCCCCTCAAGCACTCAATCTCAAATCTTGGGATGCAATGGTAGCAGGAGTCCCTCTGAGTCTCTTTCTAATGATCAAAGGTATTTAATTTAAATATGATCAAAATTAGAGATGTAACAATTCATCTAACTCACGATGCGATGTGTACCAATTTTGCTGTTGCATGCTTTAAACAGATCAGTCAGACCTGGCCAAGACAGGCAGTCCCTTTCTCAGAGGCGGCGTTGGAGGTCGAGGTCTTCCTCTCGTGGACAAAGGTAAATTGTGATCAAAAGTATAATATTGACAGTATAAATGCAGCACGTTGCTTAGTCTGAACAACTTTTACTGACTTCAGCAAATGTCACATGTTCATATTTCTTTTTTCGCCCCAGTTAAGCTAAAAATTGTGGTGCAAAATTATCATTCCCACTGCTTAAAATTATACCACCATTTACAATAGCTGCTGTAGAAATGTTCTTCTTTTGTGTTTATTTTTTAAACAGATCAGTCAGCCTTGGCCAAGACAGGCCGTCCCTTTCCTGGGTATGAGACGCGTCCTGGCTACAGGTTCACCAAAGACACCCGTGGGGTCCTCGAGCAAGTGTACCCAGGCTGAGTGCCCACATCCTGGCTACAGGTTCACCAAAGACACCCTGGGGGTCCAGTAGCAGCTGTACCCAGGCTGAGTGCCCACATCTTCTTTATCTTTTTGATTTTACAGGAAATCTGTATATAAATATTTAAAATTGATTTAAGTGCTTTAAAAGCAGAAATGGACAAGAATTCCTTTCAGTGTTGCCCAATGTTTGGGCCATTTTTTTTAATTATTATTGTCTAAGACAATAAAGCAGTTTTCTAAATTTCTGGTCTCTGTTGGATTCTTCCTAGCTGACTGTGTTGTAAACATGTAATGTAGATTAAATTATTTTTCAGACATTTTTGTGATTGCTATGTTCATAGTGAAAATAGACAAGTCCAATTAGGGTGGCACTGTTATATGATGAGATCACATCAGCACCTCAATACTTGAAACAGTGATCAAAATGTATTTTTGTGTCAAACTGTTAAAATGCAGGACTTAATATGTTGAGAAATCTGACGTGGAAATGGCGTTGCTACCTCAACGTTGATTAGATTTGCAAAATCTAAACCAAAATCAATATTGAATAAACGTTGGCAAATTCACCTATGTTGAGAAATCTGACGTTGAAATGGCGTTGCTACCTCAACGTTGATTAGATTTGCAAAATCTAAACCAAAATCAATATTGAATAAACGTTGGCAAATTCACCTATGTTGAGAAATCTGACGTTGAAATGGCGTTGCTACCTCAACGTTGATTAGATTTGCAAAATCTAAACCAAAATCAATATTGAATAAACGTTGGCAAATTCACCTATGTTGAGAAATCTGACGTTGAAATGATGTTGCTACTTCAACGTTGAGAATCTGACGTAGAAATGATGTTGCTACTTCAACGTTGATTAGATTTGCAAAACCAACACAAAATTCAACGGTTATCCAACACGACCGTCAGATGTTGATTCAACGGTGACTAGACGTCAAAATGCCAGCTGGGGCTGCTTCCTCTGTCTCAGACTGGAAATAACACAAACAGGTAAAAAAATAAAAAGAGTTAATAAGATTATCATTTTAAATTAAAAAGGTTAATTATTAATAAAAGAACAATACCTCTTCTTGTGGTTGGATCTCTCGGTCATCATCAGGGCAGGGATTTATTCAGCTCCAGGACTTGTTGACATCAGTTTTTTCATAAAGTGATTAACTTTTTGGCTGGTGTTGACATGATGGAAGACGTGGTAGAGACGCTCAGTTAATTTAAAGCCTGCACATCAACAACAACATTTCAGACGTAGATCCAGAGCTTTAAAATGTCCCACAGTTTGTGTTATTGATCTGGACTGATCTGACCTACTTGAAGGCCGTTTTAATGTTGCTGCTGCTGCTCTGTTAGCAGTGTTTACAAGCTGCTCCTCGTTCACGTTCGGATCACGTCGTAAATCCGTTCAAGTTAGACGTGTTGTCTGCTGCAGATCCAGTCTCCGTGAAACAAAGTCCACACACCGTTTTGGATGTGCGCTCGTGTTTTTAACAAGTCACAACGTTCCCAAACAAACAGGAGACCGCAGCGAGATGCTAAACCTAGCTTAATGCTAACGTGTGCTACAAGACACCGGGCGGTCGCATAGACTGACGTCACTCCTGTCTTTTTTTTTTATCGCTCCCCCCGAGACGCATTGGCGAAATAAAATAAAATTACAGTTCTACAGAAAATGGCAAAAAAGTAACGCACAATAATTTGGAGTGAGTAACTTTAATCTGATTACTGGATTTTCAAATAGCAACGCGTTAGATTACACGTTACTGAAAAAAGTGGTCCGACCAGAGTAACGCGTTACAAAGTAACGCGTTAGTGACATCACTGCCCATTCGTAGCAGCCTCCCTAAAGACAGACCAGTTTGTCTTCTCAAAACAGTCTTTCAGCATGGAGGTACTATCTTGGAGCCACAGTTTGATCTCTCTTTGTTCCGGCTTGGAGCGTCTCAGCGGGGGAAGCTGTCTTGGAACCAACATCAAAGCGCAATGATCGGTAACCCCGAGCGGTGGGCGTGGCTTCACCGTGTACGCCCCCTTCACATTAGTGTAGACTTGGTCAAGCGTTTTATTTCCTCTTGTTGCTATGAAAATGTGCTGATTGAAGGTTGGGAGGGAGACTTGTAGGTCCACGTGATTGAAGTCACTAGAAACAATGAAGAGCCCCTCAGGATATTTACACTGTAGCGAGGTGAGTAAGTCATGAATTTCTCCCTGGGCGTCATTAGCATTAGCATCAGGGGCTATGTAAATAGCAGTGATTAGAATCACAGAATAGCCGCGGGGGAGGTAGTGGGGACGGCACCTTACTGTTATGAGCTCCACAGCAGTTGAACAAAGCCTTTTGATCACAGCACAGTTCGAGCACCAATCTTTGTGCACGTAAACACACACACCACTGCCTTGTGTTTTCCCCGTAGTCTCGGTGCACCGGTCCGTTCTGAAGAAGAGTCTATTATCCAGCTCATAAACGGAGTCCGGTGTATCCTCAGAGATCCACGTTTCGGTGAGGCAGAGCACCTCCTCATCTCCTCTGACGTGGTCACTCTCAAACGAAGTAGATCCATTTTGTTGTCCAGCGAGCGGACGTTGGACAGAAAAAGAGCCGGCATCGGGGGTCTCCCGGTTTTAGCGTCTGCCCGCAGTCTCGTCATAATTCCTGCTCGGCAGCCCCGCTTCTTTCCTCGGGAGCACTGCTTCCTTTTCTTTCCCCTGGAGCGTGAACCGGAGCGCATCTGCTTCCAGAAAGATGTTCTTAACAGCTCCAATCTTCCGAGCTCTGATTTGAGTTCGTTGCTGATATCAGCTGTGCCCTGTGGTAAATCCGCTCCGATTCTTAACAGTTCAGTTTGGCTATAATTCACCCGCAAAAATTGCGCAGAGTCAGGTACAAAAACACTTAAAATTACTAAAAACTGGGGATGAACCGGGAGCCCATGAAGCTGCGGCTGGTCTGAGCGCGGCCATCTTGTCATAAGAAAGAGAAAGAGACTGCATTGGGAGTTTTCCGTAATTAGCATTAGCATGTCGCCTCACCAGAACCCCCTCTTCTAAAGCCGGGAGCAGCGCTTCCTCTTCTGCCCGCTGGAACATCTCTGCTGCATACTGAACAGCATACACAATATTACTCTGTTTGTGCCAGGGGACATCCCAACGATCCAGTCCCCGGCACAAACAGAGTAATATTGTGTATGCTGTTCAGTGTCAGGAGGGCTGTGATCAGTCTTATATCAGGGAAACTAAACAGCCACTGGCCAAAAGGATGGCCCAGCACAGAAGAGCAACATCATCAGGTCAGGACTCTGCGTTCTATACTCATCTCCAGGCCAGCGGTCACTCTTTCAGGAATGAAGATTCTCACATCCTTGATAGAGAGGAACAATGGTTTGAGAGAGGAGTAAAGGAGGACATATTTGTGAAAAGAAACCATCCATCATTAAACCGGGGTGGAGGTCTCCGTGTTCAACTGTCCCCCTTTTATAATGCTGTTATTATAATAATAATAATAATTAATTCAATTTATAACGCACTTTTCATTACTGAAAATCTCAAAGTGCTACACATATATTGAATGCTACACACATTTATTGCTAGTATCACTCAGCACCCTGTGAATAGGAAACAGCCATCAGTGTGCTAACGATCCACCGTTAGGCTTATGGTCCTACTTGATCATGTGAGCAGCTGTTTTTGGCTGTCAGCAGTAAACTGGTTGATCCACTACGAGAAGGTGCTATTTATAAGACTGAGCTGAATACAGCACCTAAGACTGAAGAAGTATTTCGGATGAAAGACAAAACGTTTCTACGTTTGTTTGTTTGTTTTCGAATGTCCAGAGGACCAGACTTTTTTAGACTTTCTAGGTGGCATTTACATGTTCTCTCTGTGCATGCATGGATTTTCTCCTGGTATTTCAGTTTCCTCCCACAGACCAAAACATGCATGTTAGGCTGATATAAAACTCTAAATTGTCCAGGTGTGAGTGAGGGAGTGAATGGTTGTTTGTCTCAATTGTCTCTGTGTCCCTGTGATAGACTGAAGACCTGTCCAGGGTGTCTCCCACCTCTTTGCACAGTAACTGCCGGACATGTGCATTAGTGAATCCCATGATCCAAAAAGAAAGAAGTGGGTTAAGATAAGGGATGTGTGGATAAACAC